>JAXGGS010045555.1:36594-54878 GCA_035585475.1 Armandia brevis | reverse complement strand
GATGCGACAGTTCGACTGATTACGAAAGCAGGAATCCCATCTTCCCACACAGGTCCTACAGTCATACCCGATCATGGATCGTGATAGCAAAATAACATCAGACAAACACTCGTCAACAACTAGAGGACCATTTTATTTTCTTTAACTGTATCAAGTTCCCTGGATCGTTCCCTCATCAGTGATGGACGCGTAGCTCCCGGAGGTGTGGCTTTCTTTGTCGGAGGAGTGAAGTTGAAAAAGCATTATGATTTTAACTATTATATTCGGCTCTGTGCTTGCCGGCATCTGTCTGACTTTGATCGTGCAATGGATATTATTGAAAAAGTGGTTCCTGTCTCTGCCTGTCGTTGAACCTCCAAAAAAGTCTCAGTATGAAAAATACGAGCTGCCAAAGGTGGGCTTACTCAATCATGACATGTGATCGTACAATGTGCCACACATGTTAGGCTAATACTGTTTGAGATAAATTGATTCAAAACTGAATTAAATATAGTTTAATGACAATTGTTAAAAAAATGTCAAACAAATTCTGATTTGATTTCTTTAGGAAATAAAGGATGCCATCAATGACCCGGATTTAAAGAATAAGAAAGAAAGCTGCATCAACGTTAATCTCATCTTTCAGTTTCTCTTTCAAGAACTCAAAGACACCACTGCCACAAGAAGGTACAAACTGATATTTATTTTGGGTGACTCACTGTCACTGACAGATATGGTTTATGTTACCAAAATATATGCATGTACTGGTGAAAGCACGAAAGGGTTAGTGCAGTGTGTTTGAGTCGAGTCTCTGCTCAAATTACTCACATATGTCAAACTTATAGACCTGTTTATTGGCACATGCTCAAATTCGATGTTGATCGTGACGAATAGGGTTATTCAATGTAAATGCATAAATATATTAGGTAGATCAATACTATTGATATCTCGCATAATAAACGCTTAGTCATGAAGAAGTGTATCTGAAATATGCGATTTGTGTGCTTGATGTATTCTGTATCAGTGTAAGAAGTCATATTTTGGGATCAAACAATTTTAATGTAATGAAGTTTATGAATTCCATTTCTACTTATTAGTGAAACTAAATGTATTTCCCATTAAACTATCTAACGTGCATATGGCAGGAATCAGCTGCGATACTATATAATTGTATATATAGCTTCGTCTTTGTGACCATTTAATTTCTTAGCCTGCCTATGTCAACAATTTTAATGACCATACACAGCCTGCCGGTACCCTGGGAACGAGAATAGAATATTATCCGAAGCACTGCTGTAAAGACGTAGAAAATATCTATTAGTTTATTTATGAAGACGGTTTACTGTGTCCTGTGTTCAACTAACTTTATTATTGTTTAAAATGTGTATTATAATAAATTACTGTTTCAAGTTTCAATGGACTAATGTGTTTTGATTGACAGATGGGTCATGCGGCGGATGAACATGGAATTTGCAGAGATGCTACAAACCACTACTGGCAAACTGTTAGATCAGATATCGGTAAGTTTAACTTTATCGGCAATCATTACATAGTTAAGACGTCAGAAATTAACCTTTGTACTCATGCTGCAGGTGTTATTGGTTTAATTCTCGAAATGACGGTGTCTGTTGTTTACAGGTTAGAGATTTCAGCCTTGGTGCAACATTTCCTGTGATAAAAAGTGCTACAGTAAAAAATGTGCAAATGAGAGGTGACAATACTATCGAGGTACTAATCATTTCTTATTATCTGGAGAATTCAATACAACGGTATAATATTCATTAACACTTGTTGCTGAATGTTTCCATCGTTTTCACCAACAAGGAAAACACACCTAATTACAGTCGTTTCTATTATATTTATGGGCGAAGATGTCTTTGTGACTGCTGTTACCAAATACAAGTTAATTCAGTATATGTACTTTTTCAGGAACTGTCGATAGACTTAGATCTGACATATTCTGGAGGCTTCGAGCTTGCGGTTGATGTTGATATGGTCTTCGGAAAGTCGGCCTACCTGTGCGTCAAGGTGGCAAAGCTACAAGGTGTCGCGCAACTCCAATTTACACGCATTCCATACACACATTGGTCATTTGCTTTCATAGAGGTGATGCGATTCTTTAATCCACAAATAAATGTAGTATATGTGTGCATCCATCGGTCCTATGATCGCTGACTAATTTCTTATCTAACTTTTGATTTTAATACAATTGCAGGATCCTGTGATAGAGTTTGAGGTGGATTCCCATTTTGAGGGGAGAACGATTCCACAAATCACATCTTTGATCATTAATCAGGTAATGAATTGAATTCAAACACACCTATATGAGGTATATCCGAGTAAAAGGACTCTTTTTATATCATTTGATAGCTGCTTTATAGTACCTTAATCCGTATAACTTTCTTGTATAATTTCACAGATCAGACGCTCGGTTCGTAAAAAACACACCTTGCCAAATTACAAAATTCGTTACCGGCCTTTCTTTATCAAGCCTGAGCCCAAGCCGCCCAGTCGAGATATTTATTACCATGGCAACAAGCTAAGCGTTGGGCATCTACAAGTTACAGTATTAGAGTGCAATAGACTAGTCAAACTTACTCAGGATGGTTTCATCTACTGCACGCTGGCAATAGGTAGGATTATACATCCACATTTACTAGTTCAGTACTTGCGTGTTTTCTTAATGTATAAGAAAAGCGATTTGCAATTCTCAAAACATAATGTTCGATTTCTCGATCTAATGCTTGATTTACGATACATTTGCGATAAATTGTCTATTTCAACTCCATCAAAAGTTATATGCGATTTCGTTCAGACACGTTACCATGGGTCGAACTAATGAGCACACGGAAAAAGCTCTGGGTCGCGCATGATATCGAGATAAGCAGAGGGCAGGCGCAGAATATAGGACTGACATTTAAGGAGGAATTTATACTGGATAAATACGACGAGATGGTCGTGGTGGAATACGTCACGCCCAACTCCCCGGCGTACAGAGCGGATGTCAGAAAAGTGAGCCGCCAGCTCGCATGATTATGAATATAATTTCCCATTCAATTTGCAGTGCATCAACTTATGTAATATATTCAAATACGCCTTCACAGAATGATCTAGTCATCGCAGTCGGTGGGAACAAGGTTACAAGCTGTAAGCAAGTAGCAAAGCTAATGAAACAAGCGGGAGACAGGTAATCATTAATGATCCCTCCAAGCACTCACGCTATTAGTGTGTATGTACACACGTATATATATACATATATATCAGTAGCTTCACTCTATGGCGCGATTACCGGTATATAAAACGCCGTTTCCAATATAGACGACTCTTATGCAGGGTTCTCCCGTCCCCCAATTTGTTTTCCCGTTGTACTCTATAACTCGGGCAAAAGTCATCAATAGGAATACGCGGTGACATTATATAGCGGGTGTCTTTAGTACTTGTACTTGCCATCCATTAACACGCGCTATATAATGGGTATACTGGACACGTTGAATTGTGGGTTATGCATTACAGAAGCCCAATATAGATCTATGCGACAGGCTCTAATCGATACCGTTGACTGTAGGCGATATTGATTGGGCATACATCTACATTCCTGTGTTTATCTAATACGTCTGCTTTTACATAGAATTGTGGTCAGAATCGAGCGATCATCGACCCTCAAAGGTCTGGCGCCATCTGCCTCTGAGATAAAATTTGAAGAAGACACATTCAGTTTAAAGGTAAGAAATGATTAGAATCAATTACGCAATCTGCATTAGAATAGTATCGCATAGCGATTTCGGCAAAGTACCGATGGTATATCGTTGTGTTTTGTGATTGATTTTTTAGGATGGGGAATTAACCGAAGGCCCCTCGTCGTCAAGTAAAGATGAGCCATCAGACGATTACATTAATATCACGGTGGCGTCAGGCGCATCAGGTGGTGCGTCTCCCCTGGAAACCTCGCAGAAAACCCCATCCAAGGAGAAATTGATGGAGGAGAAGCCTCCCAGCCCCCTCACTTCGAGGAAAAGTTTCCTCGGCTCGTCGGGGCTGTTCCACAGAAAGAGAGGGAAAGACGGCAAATCACCACGTGACAGTCCCGAGATGGGTAGTAAAGTGGAACACCTGACCCAGGAAGATGGCGGATTGGGGAAGATAAAAACCCTTGACGGGTTACCCATGAAGAAAAGGTCTAAAAGTGATGTAGGACTAACAAATTTAAGCAAGGACAAAGATTCGGTAAAGGTTTATTGTGTATTGTCGTGCCTACAATTTATAATTAACGAAATGTTTTATTTTGGCGAAGGAACCAATTATAAGCGCTTGTTTTTTTAATGGTACTACAATGTACATGTGCTAATCAGGTGGTATTTTTGGTTTGCAGATGTTGAATAAACCTGATACCCTGAGTTTGCATTCCCAATCAACTGATGGTTCTTCCGCCTCGTCCACGGTACCGAATGAAAACAATAGTTCCGATAGTGATGGCTTCGATCTGAAAAAGACAAAATTTGTCAAGTCCTCTCAGGTACAAGCACAATTGTGCATCTACATTATTTATATATCTACATGTACAAATATCTTTTAGAGGGAGAGGTTCTTTGCCTACGCTGTATATTCACACCATACTGTTATGTTTATAGGACCCCACGTTCGGTGAAAGTTTCGAGTTTGATCTTGAAGACAATCACAACTTTTTAAATGTTTGCGTTTGGTGCAAAATCCCAGAGAAACTTGATAAACAACAGCGAGTTATCAAACCGGAGAAGGACGTCCTTCTCGGACACGTAAGTTTGTTTATTAGAATATTCGAGCCACAAGCTGTGCTCTGTTTATCGTTTCTTAATGACAATATTTAATTACAATATGAACTATACTTCAGATAAGCATTCCACTTATGGACGTCGCCTTAGAATGCCTTGCTACGCTTCAAGGTGACGTGCAGAATACATATAAATTAACACCAGCAGAACTCAAAGCTGGAGCAGTGTAAGTTATAATTATTTCCATAAACTGCTACTTACATGAAAATGCAGGTTGATATAAATTACCAAATGTAAATACTTTTAAAATATTTTGTCGATCACTATCTAACAATTGATATATTGTATCCATATCTTTCAGTCGAACAAAGTTCACCCATCTCTCAGCACACGCTGGGTTTGAGGAGAGGTTGTGCTATGGAGATATCGTTTTATCTTTTCTTCACGACACGCAACGTTTCTCCAAGACAGAAAGACGCCGGATAGAAAAGATAAAAACCGAGAATGAAAACTCAGAAGAGAATGGTTCCAGCGAGCATCGCTCGTCAGCTGATAGGAAGTAAGAGCCGATTATCGTGTCTGTTACTATCTGTCGTATTGAGTTGATAATTAGAAGTACTCTTGTACATTAATGTTATTTAAAAAAATGTACAATATTTCTGTTATTCTCAGGCCAGTACCTGAGGGTAGGCATGACTTTGTCAGCACTCACTTCCAGTCAGCGACCTACTGCAATTTCTGTTTGAAAAAGGTAGTGATTTATTCAACTCTTAAGCAAGTACATTT
This sequence comes from Armandia brevis, assembly GCA_035585475.1. Taxonomy (NCBI): domain Eukaryota; kingdom Metazoa; phylum Annelida; class Polychaeta; family Opheliidae; genus Armandia; species Armandia brevis. The sequence continues at coordinate 49,365 of JAXGGS010045555.1, read as the reverse complement.
TCATTTAAAGGATCGCATGACCATTGGTAAATTACCGGTACAAGTCACTTTACATGTTTTTCAGATCTGGTTAAAAACAGCATTCCGCTGTAAAGTATGTGATATGGTCTGTCATAAAAAGTGCATTGAAAAATGCCAGGCACAAACACAATGCAATAAGTACGAAATACGTTCCATAATGTAATCGATTTATATTGCGTTAACCGAAAGCCGTTTAGTGAAACGCGATAAGATATATCGTGTTGTTTCAAATTAACAGGGACAAGAAGCAGATATTTCGACAGTCAGACACATCGGATACCCCTCCTAGATCTAGGAAAGGTGTCAAAGAGAATACGCCTCCTAAAGCGAACGGTTCCTCGACTAAAACTGGATTTCTGAGCAAGTTTAGAAAAGACAGCAATAGGAACACTGCCAAGGGAACAGACAGCCCTAAAATCACCAGACGGTCGCCTTCGCCATCCCCCGACAGGATACGTCACAGTTCAGCACCAGACGACAGTCCGGGTGGCGGGAGCGTATCAGACGGCGAGACCTCTACTACTACCGCAGAAAAACTACTCACGGTCAGCTCTGTTCCGAGAACGAGATCATCGACTTCTTTACAGGACCTCATCAAGGAGAATGCTACGCCTGCTATGCGTCAAGACGAGGTAATTATCGTAAGCATAACCAAATCGGCACCAATACATTCAATAAAGTGTGTAAGAATCACGAAGATGTTCATTGGATGTAAATTAAGCGGTATCTTATGTACATGTTGCACAGATATGTGAACATCGACCTATTCTGGATGACAATGTTTATCGATGTATTTACAGATTGCTGATTCTACACCTGAAAGTAGCGATTCAGAGGATGGTGAGATGAATCTGATGCAGTTCTACGAGAAACAGAAAGCTCATAATAACGCTGATGAAGTCGTTGTCACTGCCGCTAAAGAGATGGGTAAAGAGCTATACGCTCACATGACACCGGAGGAAAGGAGAGAAAAGTTAGACAACATGGTTAGTGCTAATCAGGCCTTTGCATCAATTATATAGCCAAATATGCAAGAACGGATAGTAGTTTATACAGTTAATCTTGGGCTAAAAGGCACTCTCAATACATTGTACTTTAAACCAGTATCGTCATTTCGGTTGACATTTAAATCTTTAAAGCGTTTTTACGCCATGCCTTTGACTTTTGGCCTATTGATGACTGGAATAACATTTGCCTCTTTAGCCCCCACGGTTCTCTGTATGTAAATGTAGAGTATGTTTGTGCAGTAAGTGTGACATTTTGTTTGGTTTGTAGGTTAGTAAATTACAAGTAGAGATTGACCAAGAATCCGAACATAGAGCTGAGTTAAGCAGAATGGAACACGAAGCATCCGATCCTGCAGGGAGAGTTTCCGTTAGAAATCGGGTAATTAATTGCACCTCGTGATATGTTGCACTTATGTTACGCTAGGCATGGAGTGTTACATACAGTACTGACCACGCTGAATATTCTCTTTGAACCTCATTGGGAAGTTGGTCCGCTCTTTCCTTCTTAAACTAGCTTTCCTTAGCTAACCTCTCGCCATTCCTGTCGCTAAGCGATTATTCTGCGTGGACAGCCCTGTACATGCACATGTAATATACGTGGAATAGAACATACATCGTGATGTCATCTGACTGGTTCGAGTTTTATTAGGAATTAATTTCACAATCCATCGATATACATGTATGCACGGTTATGTATCTACAATTTTCACGTGCCAATATTCTGTGGGTATTTCGCAGGTGGAGAACTCAGACGAGAAGATTCAGTCTCTGGCGCTGCTGATGTTACACTACTGTGCTGGGTTACAGCACTGCCTCGACCAGCAGGAGGCTGACAGATCGCACTCGGCTGGGCTCTCTGGTGAGCCTCACCTCGACATGGACGGGAACAGTCTCTCTAAATCACAACCCGAGCCCGAGTCTGCACGGGCGAAGAGTGACTCTCCCCGACAGGTGAAAAAGACCAAGCGCTCCTCTCGACTCGGTAGCTCCGACATCTCAAGCTCTACGGGCAGTTTAGATTCCGTCGGGCGAGTTGCGTCGACTAAAGTAGTAAAAGAATCTTTCTCGGCATCTGGATCTGTTCCTGGGGGATCTGAAGACGCGATAGATGACCTGAAATACGCGCAGAAAGGAGCAACAGGATAGTAGTATACGGAGCAGTGTTATGCCCTTTGTACTACTTTGTAATCATCTTACTAATGTGTCTGTTCCGTAGGTCCAGTGTACTGCTGTTTAGCTGCTAATGTTCCATCTGTAATTGACTGCCTTTAAATGTTACCTGTCTCAGATGCCTTCAGTCTCTTAGAATTTTAGCCTTATATGATGTACCCAATATATTTGTTGATATGGTTAACTTACAGACAACAGTTGTTATGTCCAAATGTTGAGTGGATCGTGATTTCTTTGTGGAATGCTGCCCAGTTTCCCTTCAATATATGAATAGCAAGGGTTAAGGTTAAACTGAACTTTGTATCTCAGGCTGACTATTTAGAATATACCAGATACCCCTGCTGAAATATGAGCTAATACCTTTGGGCATTGGTTGGAGAGGAACAAATCATTCAATGTATTCATAACAATCACGTGAAGCAGTTTAGATACACAATGCTATTTTTGATTCACGTTTTATCATCTATGTCATTTGAATTGATTTTGTTTTGAGAAATAGAATATCGCTTCATTCTATCGCGATGATTAAGAAAATATGAGTTCAGATGGAAGAACGTTGAGAATTGATCAGATAGTTGAGGTGTTTGATTGAAGATAATTGAACCGTGTGTGTGTGGTGCTGAGCCATTTCGTGCTGTGTGAGATAGATACCGGTAGGTCTGAAAACAAGAGTGCACGTTTACAGATAGAAAACGTAGTTTAATACCGCGACCAAAATAGATGGGATCAACGTTGTCATAGTTACATGGACAACCTCATTTGATAATACATTTTATCACCTTTTAATTAAGTACGATAATTTAATGATTCATTTGTCCTTCCTGATGCTATCACACCTGTACACTCTTTATATGCTGATGTATTGTGGAATGGGTGTTAACCTCTTGTGTTCTCTTATCTCATTATGTTCATACATACATACCAAATAATTTGGTTCTCCATGCCATGTGATGTTTGCTAAAATTTGCTCATTCTTCACGCTTAAGCCACTAGACGTGGAACAGAGATGCATTTGCAATATCGTAGATGTTATATATTACTTCGCAATTTTCAAAAGGCGTGCTTTATGCACGCTTGAATGTGTAATCATGTATGTTTTGATGGTGGATTTTGTGTAATGTCATAGTCATTTCGATGTTCTTTTGTGTTTGGATATTATTTAACTGTACTACTTTTTCCGATAGTAACTGCTATCGGTCATAATTCGATGTTATCCGCTTACTTACATGTATAAACTTTAAAAGGAGCGCTTGATGTACAACATGCACGCTCATGTATGCAGTGGTCACAGTAAATACGCTTTACATAATTATGTCACAAGAAACAGTTATCAGCTGGGTTATTTCCCTATATTAATTACATGTATATTTATAGAATTTACAGTGATGGCGATATTTTTATTCTCACAAACGGCCCGCATAATGAAAAGAAGACTCGGGCGATTTGTCCATTTGCTCCAGCGTGACGAGACCCTGTACCAGAAATTGTTATTGAATGACATAGGCGACTTATAATATTTGCTGTCTGATAATGCCGAATCATTATATTTTCTCGAACGAAATCAATCATGGCAATCAAATCTGGAACAAACAATTATGTGTAATGTAAATGTACAATGTATGCTTATGATTCAATTTCATTCTCACGCTCAGTGTTTCTAAATTGAAGTCATCAAGGTATTTGGTATTACTGTAAACCCTCCATATAACGCGAAGTTATATATACATGTAACGGAAGGCTGCTGTGACCCCTGATTAAGTTTTTTATTGCACACCATCAAGCTGGTAAAATGTCACCCATTGAAATACATGTCAACTCTTTATAATGCGGAATTTGAAGTATGCCTCGTTTGTCTGCGTTGTATGGAGGGTCCACTGTATTTATATACCGACCATACTTATGTCAACTCATTCCAAGGTACGTAAAGGCAATGACGTGTGAGTGATAAAGAGTAATGTGATAGTTTAAGTAACAATTAATTGCAGGTATATATATAATTATGTACATGTATATGGCGATTTTATTTTTTACGTAGGGACTTTGTTTCTTTTATTTACCTTAGTAAAAACAACACCCGCCTGGTGGTGGTGTTGCGTCATTCAGATCTGTTGGTATATGTAACGTATAATGCTAGTCATAACAAAGTATTTATTCCCACTTATTCCACAATAATTGTTTTATTCTGTGATGTACATTGATAAATACATATAAAGCTGTAATGTATAATTACGATGCATGATACGGCAATAAATGTTGACTTCAACTGTAACACGGCACTAGAATCTTGGTTTGCAGCATAGAATACCAATTATTGCAGACTGATTCTTAAGAACGCATGCAAACACAGGTTAGACAATACTGAAGCGATCCCGGATACCTCGCCTCGATTACGTAGAATTTGAAATATCCAACTTCAGGATTAAATAGTTTTGGCTTAGTTTGCAGATAGAAAAATACAGGCTTTTTTTAAACTTTTTGAAGACATTAGTTCTATATAATCCATTTTAATAATACGTTATTTACTGACGCCAATCGATGGCACTTGAAAAACATGAAATAATCAGCCCGTTCTAATTTCAATAGTTTAAGATCAACAAATTTACATCACTTTCTAGGTTAATTCTTGATAACATGTTTTCTGTAAAATTCATGTACATGTGTAAACGACACGTTCCAATTTTCATATGATCTGCTGATTGAGAATTAATTATGTGTTCTCGTTGATTAATACATGTTTATATAGTCCGAGTACCTAGATTTATATTTACACCACCTCTGAAAAATAAATGAGAAGTTATACAAACGGTTTAACATCAATAGGCGTACTACGTGTTCATATGAACATATTTTCGTATGCAGTAATACATTTAGAGGTGGATTTTCAACAATAAATTTACAAATACACACACAAGTACCGTACTCACCTAAGTTGAACCGACATAGGTAGTTTCCTTGCCAGTTTTCTGAATAGTTGCCAGAATATCGTCAGATGACTTGTCAGAAGTTACGTAAATCTTCTTGTTGTCCATGTCGATTTCGATGTTGGCCTCAGCCACTAAATCATATGATCAGATGTCAAAAAAGGCAATAGACTTACATGTATGTAATGGCAACCATTTACAAAGAAAATGCTGTTCAAAATGATGCATGTGTTTTCTACTTTCGAACTTCATATCAAAAATGTCGGATTTTAAATGTATACAATCGACCTTCTTGAAGAAAATGAGGATTGATTATAAATTTATGCAAAACATTTATCGAGCGATATGATCGCCGGCATAAAGACAGAAAGTGCTTTAAGTGTGTTTGTGTTTGTGTAAATACTAACCTCCTATTTTACCAAGTACTCTCTTGGCTGCATTGGAGCATCCTTCACAGGTCATAGCAAAGTTGAACTCGTGTTTCTGCAAAAAAGAAGAAGTAGATCAACACAAACTCCCGCAATGTGAACTCATTTAAAGACGGTTGTAATACAGGCTTACATAAATTGCATTTTACAAGTTTTCATTTTTCACTTCCTTAACCGATAAGTAATTTAAGGGACCTTATACTATTGATGTCGAGCGTATAGTTATTTTCAACAATATGCAACTGTGGCCGATGTACAGCCGAAACTTTTGTAACATTTTGGGGCACACTCGTACATATACAATCATAATCAACAAGATCATAATATGCATTATTACACACTTAGGCTATATGACCGGTTTCGGAGATACAGTGACACTTATAACATAGAAAAGAAGGTGAAAACAATATCCTCCTCCTGATTAGTAAGGTAAATAAACCAATCCGTGGCTCTAATGTGCAGGGTAAACATGCCGGTGGTAGTGGATATTTCTCCTACACCTTCTTTCTGGAATTTGACCATAATGGGCAGGCAAAGACATGCGTTTCATCCCCCCTTGAACATGTTTGACAATATGACTGGTCTGGTGTTTGATTAAAAGTAGCCGCCTCAGAGGGGAGTCCAAGATGCCCCGCCCGAAATCTAAATACAGTCTGGAGGTTTGATGAGTCAGACCTGTCAATATAATTCTCCTTAGTGAATTTGAGTTTTAGTTCCCTGTAAAAGGTTAGGCGATGGGCCGTTACTGGTGTCAGTGCAATTCTCTACATCCAATGCTGAATAAATGTGTGTTGTACCCACATTATAGGCAGTGTGCAGATGTTAGAAACGCTGGTCAGGCACAGATTAGTTTCTGGAATTGCTCCGCAATGGGCGAGATAGGAGGATCCATATGACTCAACATCCTATCTCGTCCCATTACTTTTCATATCCATAGAGTCATTTAGGGCTAAAAAAAGCATTAAGGAAGTGCGAAGACGAATCAGCTAGCTGGCATCAGCCAGTGTTTACGTCATGTAATGCCAATTTCTCACCGATTCAGTTAAATTTATCACTGATTTATACCAATTGAACTATGAGAAGCAATTCAGCTCGTAAAAAAACACTTACTGGCATGGTGTTGACTTCGAAGTAACACAATCTTCAATGAAAATGAACAAGATAGCAGAGCAGCTGGAACTTTGCTGTCTTCTTTTCTACTGTCTAGATAAGAGTGATCGGCGGACAATCTGAACTCGGTTTGTCGGTTATCTGATCTCGGTAGTGAACTACTTACTGATACTGCTTGGCTCAAGTCTAGGGTGTGGACACCCTGGCTAGATTATAGGGCGCTTCATTGCACGATAACGATAACGATAAACGATCAAATTTGTCCTTATTGCCTGATACTGCATGGAGTATGCACATATTCCATACTGTATCACTCACTGATCATCTAGAACAAGTCTGACCAGTGGTCCACGATTGAAATCTGAGAAGCATAAGATGGAAAAGAAAGATTTGCTAATCACGATTATTGAGCTTTATTGACTGCGCCTATAAAAAGGCGGAGATGCGTTGGTGCAAGGATGCGGTTGTCATGGCAACGGTAATTAACGCAAATCGACAAACAAATAAGTAACTGCTACATCTTATATATGAAGACTTGGAATGTCTCACACGTTTCTGTTATCAAACTATCCGAAAAATACCAAGTCGATATACATGTACATAGACAAATCTATTACTTACTCACACGTTATCTCCATTAGGAATCTCGGAGGAGATCCAAATGTGGATTCTTGTTTACATTGCATTTTCTGCTCTAAGTGTTACTGATGAAGATATTGACGGATTTTAGCTTTCTCAATTCATTGAATTTTGTTAATTCCTAATAATTATGGTAACTCAAATGTACGTATCGATACGTTTCATAGAAAAAAATTATATGACACATTTACATCCTAAGAAACCGTACGCAGATTTTCATGTGCAAACATTTATTTTCATGACCAGTACATACAAATAAACATATGCAATGGAATCTACTCACATTTGAAAACATTATTTGTCCGATTATTCTTGTAGAAACATTTGAACTTTAAGTTGATCAGCACAGTATGGAATCTAAAAACATGTAATAAAAAATGGCTGCTTAAAGTACATCATCTAACCCCATTCGATCGCCTTGTCGCTACTATAACTAAAACTACCAGTAAAACTGTTAATATCAACGCCCAGATTATCATTCCCATGACAACGCCGGCTTGCACGAATCCTCCACACGTACACTCATCATCAGAGGAAGACGCTGCAGATGCTTGAAATGTAAATTAATTAATTTCAAATCATTGTTTCAATGCGATGTTCAGCTCTTATGACCATGTTTGTATTAATATATAAACTGTAGCCTTTTATATGAATGCATTGAAACATCTAATACATCAAGTTTACACATTGCTTTATTATACCTTTTGATTTTGGATCCTGTATCCCCGGCGGGCCAGGAGGGCCTGCGTCTCCTGTATCCCCTTTGACTCCTACTCGACCAGGCCATCCCGGCTGCCCCATTGTCCCCGTAAAGCCAGGATTCCCCTCTTTTCCTGGACTGCCCTGTGGCCCTTCCTCTCCCGGTGGTCCCGCCTGTGCATCAGAACCCGGGCTTCCCACCGGACCTGCCGGACCTTGTGGCCCCCTGCTTCCTGGTAACCCTTGGTAACCCTCGGGTCCGGGAGGACCTGCTGGCCCGAGGATAACCATCCGAGGCGTTGAGGAGCCAGGACCAGCAGGTGTCTTTGAAAATTAAAGAAAAAAGAAACTTTGTACATGCTGTCAACATGTGCCACAAACATTTGAGCTCTGCTAGCTCTAGATATATTGTAGGACAGTAATATACTTTGTTACTATAGAGAAATTCTACTGACCGGCGTGAACCCTCCGATAGGGTTCCCAGTCATATCAGTGACGATCGAAGGTGGTAGGGTTGGGAAAACCTTCGGACAGTCTGAATAAGATTAAATTTGTATTAATTGGATACTAATTCAATATGTTATTTCAAAGTATCATAATAATGGCTGATATGTGTGGATCAACCGTATCTCAAATAATGCGCTTTCGAAAGAAATGCATTTATATCCTTTCCCTATTCACTTACCTATTTGAGAGCAAACTTGCATGTCTACCTTATAAGGATAAGTCAGACCAATAAAGTTATACGAGCGACCTCGGTAAAATGGTCCGGTTGAGGAGTTTGACACGATGAGCGAACCCATATATTCTGGGGTAAAGTAGAGACCGACGGGTAGCGTGTCGTTAGCGGGGTAGTAAAGCCCGAGGCGACTGGAGGGATCCACGGCCAACTCCCGTGGTAAGTTCACCTGCAAAATATAGCATATAAAACTCAAACTCCCAATCTATTTTACCTACCAGCTGTATGTTAGGGCCTATATGGAATTATATGACGGTTTATTTTCTAAACTTCGCAAAGCGTCATTGATTATTTAATTGAGCTATCTTTGATACTATTTCAGCCAGATATGTCACCGTCTGAAATGAAGAACAGAGTAAGGGATGAAGCATTTTGTCGTACCACTGTTCTCCCTGGTACTGTGGCTGGAGGGATGACCTCTTTGTCCCAGAGAAGAGTGTATGATTGTTTCGTGTTGTCTGTTTTCCACAACTGTATCCACACGGGCCTCCGGAGACAGAAGTGTATGGCAAGGGAGCGCATCTGGCTGATACCGATCTCGGAGGACATGTCCAGAGCCACCCGTCCCTGAACCGACCACTGCGTGGAACAAACATCTGAAAATCAAAATCAGCTCAACCATAATCAATAGTGACAACGAATAAGTGTCTAATTTGTAATAAGTTTTTGATTTGTTTTTATAATTGATTTAAAATCGAATCCAAGGTTCCTGCAGTTTTCATTAGTTTTAAATGTTATTAATATTTGCGTGCGAATAAATATGTGAACAGGTATTTTAATTCCGGTGTTACCACCGATAGTTAACGAGTTGGTGCTTGGAGAATCAGGAAAAGTTAGGCGCTGAATCAGTAATTCCGTTTAGATTAATGTTTTAGAAAAAAACTCGGTATTTGAAAACAAGGATAGCTAGATCGCCAATAATATATACAAGTTTTAGTTGGTGTTCTGACTACGTTCTGCTCCTCGATGGTCATATTAAAAGCGGTTTGATTAAGACAGCTACTACACTTGAATATTGGGTGTTAGTCGCATTCAATTGTGGGAGCACCTACCTTGTCTCTCATAAAAACCATCATCTGGTGAAACAGTTAACCACATATTACATTGAGACAATTGTCGTTTACAATCTTTTAAAAATAACCAGTTAAACAATAGTACCAGAGTACAGGTCACAGTCTATGAGGTGAACATATCAATATTGTCCAACACTTAATAATGTTTAAGTACAAAGTGAACTTACCTGAGTTTGCAAAATTTGTAAATTGTAGGAGACAAAACAGAAGTGTGCAAATCCACAATTGTGACATATCGCGTGAGTTATTTGATTTCTTCATCGTCATAGTGTGCTAAGTCCTGTAAAAAAAAACGGTTGAAAATTAGCCTTTCTTGCAAGATAGCCATGCCTGCTCTAGGAGTCATTTAAGTTACACTGATCGTTGTTGTTTGACTCAAATTAGTCCTGATTTCTCTTTAAAAAATTACTATCCATACATCATCTATATTTCCAACCGTGACTAATCCTTGAGCAATAGTATAATGCGATTATTTAAATCAGCCCGTTAGCTATAAAACGACATTTAAGATTTGAAATGGCTTAATGTTCAACCAGCTGTTGTTAACGGGTGTTTCGTGCGACATGCCTGAATCACAGGGAGAATCGTAAACATGTGAGACCTCAAAAGTAACCTAGTAATACCACTTAATACTGGTAAAATGAGTACTAACGATAGTCAATAATAATCAATGAATAAATGGCAAATATTCTTTGATTCACAATAACATTTACACCCATCACTTTGGAATTCAGAATGCAAATTATATGTGAATTTTACGTCTCCGTATTTAACATTTTTTTAATGTGCGTGGCTCGTAGGAAATAATCGTGACAAATTCACTCACTCACCTGCTGAGTGACGCCACAATCCCGTCTATTAATATAAGTTTTCCCACGTACAACGAGCCTTGTGCTGAATTCAGTTTATCGTTCTGTCTCAGCAGCCCCCTGCATCACAGGTGGATCAGACTCTCAGTCACAGCAACACTTCCTGCAAACAAATCAATGTGTACTTCCGAATGTCATCACCTTTCACTCCTCCATGCCTTACGTAGTACTATCCATAAGCAGAACACATACTTTCTTATTTCTCATTTCAACGTAAATAGTTAAAACACACCGAAACAAATATGTTAAAATGAGTATTTTAGATTGGTGATTATAGGATATTAACAGATTAACCCTTGTCGACCAATTAAAGTCTGTCCTGATGGAATCTGCATCCAGGAGGTAAACCTGCACTGATCAATAACTCCTTGAGTAAGGTGCCGTATTTACTTAGACTGCCAAGGGTGATTGATATTCAATCTACTCCCATGTTAGCATCGTTTGATTTGGTTAAAGAGGTTCCTCTTGTGAGCCATCATGGGTTAATGGATTATGCAGCGTTAGCGGATATCCGCTGCAAGTACGAAAAATCTCATTCGTTGGCAGGTAACGATTGATTTTTTTATTAGATAGCAAGAAGCCATGTTATTTCATAAAATAAAAGATAAACAAACATCGGTCACGTTAACACCTATAATACATCTTCAATTAAACACAAGCATATTGTCTATCACCTTTGATACATATGACTCAAAAGCTGTTGAGCAATGCCTCAGACAGGAGAAATTGCACTGGGACAGATTTAGAAAATGGCGAGAAGTCAGTGGTGAGAATGTGTCACGCTTGCTTTAGCTGTAATTGATGAATATCAATCATCCCTGTGCAACAATATTTACACAGAATGTGTGTATTGAGAGCGAGGATACATAAGCTATCATTAAACCCAGCCCTGCTGGTGTGTACAGATGTGATGAATGCTAAATAACCCAGGTAATCTATGTGATAATGATGTGTGAATGCCCCGAAACCTATCCCTGGTAATTAACAAATAACTAACTTTTATTAGTTATTCGGTATCGATCTAATTATTCTGATACAGAATCAATGAATTGTACCAATTTAAGATGTTACACGCAATTATAGAATTATCTTCCCTCATCTGCTGAGAGGTGATAAAATAAATATATACCATTATTTAGACTGTTTAAATGTGCTAATGGGACATACTGATATATTTTACTAGATAAAGAAGAGCTACGTATGAAGAAATGGTGGTCCACATTTGCATGTAACTATCCGAGAAGGAATACAGCGTGATATTAAAGCGTACAGCCCAATTCATATAAAACAACTACATGTAATTAATGCAGACGACTTACCAGTGAACATACGGGACCTCTTATGCAGTCCTATGAGAAAAGGGAATGCGACTAAAGATCGTAAAACTTGTGTCCCGGCCGGCCTATCTTCCTTGAGGGTTCGCCTGGTACCTTAAGGTGCTATTGTGTCATCAAATTATCTCTTGTCGCCAATAGAGTCCTCCTACATTCCAGAACAATGTATCTCACCCGCTGCTAGTGGCTGATTTCAAGTCATCATGATCCCACTTTAAGCACAGGCGTTCTGGTCCCTAATATATATAAGCCATATAAACTTCACGGTGTCTGCCCAGACGTTCATACGACAACCTTACTTTAACTTGACAAACCCCTCTTCATTTGCCGACAACTAATTAGCGTGCGATTCGCAGGCATTTCCTTTTTGATACGTGCGGTACTTATGTGTGCGCGACTTTTCAGCCGGTGGCCGCTTCAAGGACCCCATTCAATGTGAAGCAAAACTGCCGGGCTTCGTTCGGTCCGAGCAAACTTTGTAAGCTGTATAACATGAATTGTCTGACTTATATAAAGCATGGTTTAAGCTTCGTTTTCTCTAGGATGAATAAAGTCTGCACGTACATTCTTGAATGCCTCTGAGGACAAATTCCTTTTGTCCTCAGATATTGGTTGATATATGTCTTTAAATTCCCATATTTATCTTGGAATCTCGTTTTTGTTGCACATATTTGAAGGATTAGAGTCTATATGCCACAAGGGGGCAAATTAATCTGTATTCATATGAAAAAATATCCACTCAGTAATTATGCTATCGAAAG
>JAXGGS010045555.1:4502-15022 GCA_035585475.1 Armandia brevis | reverse complement strand
AATCTGCTTTTTTCTAAACTCTGATAATCTGAAATGCACTTTTATTTGAACAGTGTGTTTTCTGGTTTTCGGAGATCCATTTAATGGCGTTGATTTCTAGAAATACCGACACAAATTTGCTCCGGTGAGAATTACACACTTAGTATCACGAGCAGGTCTGTTCGACCGAATTTTCTGTTGAGATTTATGCTACTTTTTTTCTCCTGGAATTTTCTCGCTTTTTTCACCTGCTTTAAATAATGAATATTGTTCGATCTCATTCTGACTTAAATTCATTGGTTACTTATACAATATCTCCAAATCAGGATTTGTTCAGACTCTGAGGAGACTTCGTGTTATTTCATAAACAATTTGTTGTAGGGCTACAGATATAGCAGCAACTGATTTTCCTGTTACATTTCAAATCACAGTCTATATTTCATAAGATTTATTTAGTTATGTTAATATTTTTCGATTGATTTAAGATTAACTTGCAGATTGTGCCTAGCGCAGGTTAACGTGTACAATGTACGCCTTTACTATTGTGCTATTAGTAGTGTATTCAAAAGTAGTTGAATGGTGTATGTAAACGTTATTATAAATGAACTCCTCAAAGTAACAAAGCACCTCATTGGGAAATTCATATGCATCATGTTGCATGCGCGACTAATGTAATCATGTTTCTACTAGAGCGTTCTGCGATTGAGATAAACAATAGGACTATGCACAATAACGCCACGGCACTGGATTTGCCCCCTGCGTAACTTTATATTATCCCCAGCACAAAGCTATGAGAATGAGAATGTCACGGTCTAAATGAGCCCCATCTTCCCGGATCGATATAACGACGAACATTTCTGGTTACCAGCTTTTCTTTAAAATCATCGAATGCATGGGCATTCATATTTATCAATATTATGAAGACTGTGTGACGAAACACAGATAATCGTAGACGCGCAGGTCATCGATTTGCGACAAATGATAAAATATACATGAAGCGAGACGGTTGAGAGAATATGTATAGCTTTGTATGGTTCGCTAAGGTTCACTGCCAACGTAGGTGTAACGTGTAACGCTCCCGTGTCTATATATATGCGTAGTAATAACACGAAGCTTAAGCCCAGCCGATTTACAAGGAAGAAGGAGACCTTATGAACTGAATTCAATGACGCGATCCGGATTTAAAGTTGTTGTTTGATATGCTGTATTAGTGGTGCGAATACTTATCTATGGACAGGTATGCATATCTATAGATAACGGTTAATAGGAAGATTCACCGGTAAACTTTAACGTTAAGGTATACGTCATTTATTTATTAATTGCTTTCGACACACCCTGGTTGCTGCCCGTTATACAAATGCTCTTCGTGGGTAAAAACATTAAAGTTGCTAAACTTTACACTGGAGTTTACCTTATAAATAAAATTACACGAGTTGTATCGAGTTATGTGCTGGTTTTGAAGTTATCAGGGTGTATCAAGAACGAATAGATGCACTGAAGTATAATGTTGTATGTCCTTTTTTATTTCAGGTGGGGCATAACCAAGCATTTGACTGTCAAGCGATATTTTCAGTGAAAACCCTTTACACGTCAGCTGGCAGCTAGGGGAGCCGTCTTGGCTTATCGTAATCAGACGTAATTTGTGAAATAATTTTGTATCCTGTCAATCAAACGTTGAGCACTGCAAGCATGGCCTACCTATCCCCGACAGCGAAGACTGTTATAATGATTTCATTTACGGCGGTTTTGTTATTGTTGGTGATGAAGGGGATGTATCATGGCGGTAAGGTGATGGGAGATAGCGCACTGTCCAAAAAGGCGATGTCCACGGAAGGCTTAAAATCGGCTACCACGAATGGTAATAAGCGACAAAACGCTGCACAGATCAGGGCCAAACCTGGGAGAAGGATTGCAGAGGGGAATGTTGAAATAAAGCAAGATCGGAAAGCAGCTCAGGCCAAGATTAAAAATGCTCCGTGGGAAAAGAAAAAGGACAATCCAGAGATAAAACCTGGGGAAAACAAAGGAGGAATGGCCAAGAATAAAAATGTTCCATGGGAAAAGAAAATGGACAATCCAGTGATAAAACCTGGTGAAAACAAAGTTGGGATGGGAAAGAAGAAAAATGCACCTGTAGGTATTCAGAGTGCTGAGCAGGCTAGTAGAAAGAAATGGGTGGAGAGACGAAAACACAGATTAGGAGGTACGAAAGAGCCTGGCATTGATGAGGTAGACAAATTGTTTAAGAGGAATGCTACTGCGATTATAGCCAGGAGAATCCGCGAGCGCATTTTGTCAAAAAAGAGTGCAGCTCAGGCTTTGGACGCGGTTAGAAAAGCTCGATTGGGGAGTAATTCTAATAAGACATCAACTCAATTCAAGGTACGTAATATAACATAGCGAGATTAACCTTTCGGTGAATAATAGCGCATGTTATATATCATTATCATATTCACAATTTGCTTATTCAATGTATTTTTCTAATTAATCAGCTGGATACCTCAAAGGGACCGCAATCGAAAAGATGGGAATCCTCGAATAAATCGCCTCTAACTAATGCGACAAAGTCGTTTAATAAAAACAGAAGGAATCAGCTCAAATCTGTTGAAAAAGAAAAAAGTTCACTAGCGCTTAAGGATAAGAAGGAACCTACCAAACCATTTGCCAGGAACAAGGGAGATTCAGCTCCTTGGGCTAGAGGTCAACTACAACAACGGATGAACAGCACGACGGACAAATTGAAAAAACAAAACAAAAATTTTACAAAAGAAGAAAAACGTATAGTGCCGCTTAATGTTAAAAAACAATCGAAGGACACAATTTCTCAGGCTAAATCCGAGCGAAAGGACGAGAGGATTGGGGGTGAAAAGAAAAATAGCAAGCCTTGGAACGACTTAAAACGTGACCAAAAGGAGAGTGGAAAAGCACCTGCAGACATGAAAATAACAAAAAAAGATTTCTCTCGACAAGTGAGTAAAGAGAACACATCAGCTGTCGGTACAAAAGACGCTCCGTTTCAGAAGAGCGATCGTCCAAGCGTCGAGTCTAGGGTGGTTCCTCGACAACTCCCTGACCTAGCCAGGCGTGCTGAGAGGTTGCGTAGGATCACAGGCACTGATGCAGATAACAACGCTAAAGAAACATCTTCATACGACAAATAATAACCGCCTCGCAAACATCAGACGATCATTATATATGAGAATATTAAATTGGGTACAATTTCTTTTATGGTCGATCTCACATCTTTATTTACTTCGCGTAACATGGATCACATTGGAGAGACATTCATTCTAAAGTGCTTGAAATTGGCATCTTAAACGTACCTCGGATATCATAATTTATAGGCTCTATGTTCCATGCATGTCCATACAAATAATAAATAAATAAAAATAATAATAAGGCTGCATACAATTATTAAATAGTTTCTCAGGGCCGCCCGTATGGGCCTGAGACCCCCCGCACCCCCCCCCTTTTTTATTTGGATTTGAAAAAAGACAAAAAAACGTACCTGCCGCAACCTCCTTCTCAGCTGCCGAAAGCCGAAAAATGGTCAAATGAAATTTCGGAACAAAAACAAAAAACAACCCTGCCGCACCCTCCTCTTTAGAAAAAAACTCAAAAAAACCCTGCCGCACCGACCCTGGTGAAAAAAAAAACTGCCGCCCGCACCCCCCTCTCAAGCAAAAAAAGAGCTTGAAATTCTAACAAACTTAATTTAAAAATTTGAAATTTTCAAGATTAAATATGATTTGTGTATGCCATGTGTCGATTAATCCAGATTATATGCGCATGTGATGGGGTCATAACCACAACTTTACATATCTTGAATAGGGTTATACATTTTCAGAATTCCAATATAAAAAACGCCAACATTTCTAACTTGTTTTATCTATATTTATTTAAACTTTTCAATATTTTGAACTAGGACGACACGATATCAGTTGTATTGCTTGATCATACACACGGTCACAGGTAAGACATGATTCTACTAGCGATAATTCTGTTATCTTATACTACTACTATCCATAGTAGCAAACATGCTCTACGATGCTTTTTTGACTAGAAGCATAAACGCTATCTACTATGATGCAATTATGGTCACGATCAATTCCACAGACATATATGTAAACATATAAATCAAAATAAAACTGTTTAACATTCATAATGCAAATGAAACAATTTCGATCGAAACATCCAAGCCGTTGCATCCCAATGTCAAATATTCAATTGCAGCAATCAGAAAACCTTCTCCGAATAATCTTGTTTCATTCTCATTAAGTACCGAAGTTACTGAAGTCCTTTGTTTACAGAATATTAGTGTTTCGCACTGGTTATTATTTCAAGTGATTTAAAGTTAATCACACGCTAGACGTAATGTACCCTAATCGAAACTAGTAAATGTCATACATAGCATATAATATGATACTATCATATGATGTACTGCAATGTGGACAATCACAAAACGAATGACATTTATTAATTTAAGTATTTGTAAATTTACAGAATCAGTGACATCTCATACAATTTATATAATGCACGCAACGACATTACAATATTTACTACCAAATTAATTATTTCACAGGAACTGTAGCTTAAGACACATTATATTTTCAACACTACACATTGTCAATCTTTTAAACAACCATACATATTGCATCAATTATCGATTGACATAAACTTCAATGGCGCCTGTGTACCTTTCATTCATTGATTAAGGTTGCATGGGCTTGAATTAATCTAATATACATATTGACATATCTTGTAAGTAACCTCCCCACTGCGACAACCGTTTGAAATATGTTTATCTAACCTAGCCTCAATAGACGAACGTTAGACAGATTAAATGATTTAATTTACAATACATGAATACATACACGTTAGTACGGCCGAGTGGAATCTGATTACTCTTTTAAATTAATACACGCAATCTTAATGTTCATCTATTATGTCATTTAGCTGTCGAATACCACCTCTGACGATCTGTATGACGGTGACCCGAAGCCCGATCACTCCCGGTTTTCCGTGCTAACCACGTGGAAAGGCAGTCAGCAGATACATCACCTAGTGACGTAATTGTTTTGGCAGTGGTCGACCGCGACTTTTGTCTGGTGGGATAAGTTTCAGCTTTAGGTACGAGAATCGATTTCTCGCGCCGACTCTTTTGTGACAGCACAGAGGCGGAGGAAGGTTGTTCATCTGACAAGTTTTCTCCAGGAAATCCTCCCATCCTGGAACTCCGGCGAAAATCCATACCGGTGTACACACAACTAGGGTCATACTCATATATTCCAGGTGTGATCTTAATAATACCAAGAAGAATACAGTTCTTAGTGCTTGATGATATCACCATATGTTAAGCTGAGTTGTTACACGGGTATCTCATACTAGCAAGATCCGAATTTATCGATGCATGCTACTGGAGTTTACAAAGGATGTAATATTTTCTTCGGACGCTCAATATGCTCATCATTGTTCATAAAACTGAACAGAAATCACTGTCCATTTGAGTAAAGAAATGCGCATATATGCAGTAAGATAACAATGATTCCGCTGCAAATAGCAAATTAGGTAAATGTCTCACAAATATGACAAAATAATATGTATAGCGTCGGCGATCTGCTTAGAGAGGATCTGAGGTAAAGTAAACATCATAGTTCACTAGATTTCCATTAATTGTCTGATCTGACCACTCCCATGCATACAGCTGGGAGTCTTTGGGGTTGAATGCTAACATATACAGGTTTTTGGCGTTTGCTTTCAGTAGGAGTCGGTTTCGCGGGACTCTTTTCCCACGCACACTTCTCGTGTCGTACATGTAGGTCACTGACAGTCGGTCCTTCTCCACCGGCTGAACTACGTACAACCGTCCACAAATCATGAACGAGTTGGTGGCCTCTCTCTTAGGGAAGTTTGTCCTCCACTCCTGCTGGACCTCCAGCGTCTCCGGGTCAAGCTTAGCCACCTGGATCATACCACGTGACGTCTTACTGGCGTATATTACCCATAGTCCAATCTCGTCAACGGCGAAGTCTATGTCCGTGTGCCCACCGACGGAGTACGCGTAAGAGTTATTAAATCCGGCGCCTGGAAGTCGTTTGGTTACCGTCACGTGACTGGTCATGTGATACTTGACCAGCTTGTTGGCGCCGTATCGATGGCAGTACAGACTTCCGTTGTACATCACGTGACCCGTTCCGGTGCACGCGAACGGAAGCTTGTGCACGTAAGTTGCGTTGCCGCGGATTATCGAGTCCTCTCGATTGTACTCCCGCACGTGGTTGACCTTCAAGTTATCTTTGAGAACAAATATGTGATTGTCACGTGCTTCCGGGTCTCTCATCCATGAGCCGGCGACCACGCCCGGGAAAGTAGCGACAGTTCTTGGTCGTCCTAGTTTTATACCAACCATCGCGCAGACTGTAAAGAAAGAGAACCTAACGTGAGCATGTAGAAAAGGTATAAAAGTCTAAGGAGGTTGAATTAAGTCATATATCATATTCGATATGTGTACATTTGAATGGCGCATAATTTAACATACTGATAGCAGTGAAACCAACAGTATTGGCGTCCACGATGATATAGCCTTAATCTTTTTTTTTTTTTTTTAAATACTTTACTACCTTTAGAGCTATTCGTGACATGACTAGCCTTAATCTGCCTGTTAAAGGGAAATGGCGGATAGTTATTAGTAGGCCCAAGATGTATTCGTATCCATATTGCCTCAGTACTAGTTGACAGGGTCGGATGGATGATGAGTATGTGTGCTATTGTGAATTTTACACCGCAGTACCAGCGCAATATAATATCAGATAACACAAGGTCACATCAGACCCGGCTTAGGCGTGGTCCAATAAAGACTACAGGGGTAATGTCCTTTACCGCCAACAGCAATCAGCGCCCTAGAATTCTACCAAGTACCTGCTCGCCACAGATTTGACCTAAATAGGACTAAGCCACAGATTCTTCATATACATTAGATCAGCATGACAACGTGATTTGCGACTATTACTGAAATCAACTTTCACAACGACCTTGCCATTGCATTTCAAAGTCACGACCGACCAGTTCTCTGCAAGAATGTGCTCCCAAATAGGGTTGGTGAATTGCGTGGTGTTAGCGGATGAGTTGTGTAGACGTTACTCTCGGGCTTTTCCTTCCCGCTTTACTTGCCTTCTATACACGGAGAGGCGAGAGATCGATACAGCCTGCCAGAGAGGACACACACTCGCTGTAAATTTTCACTGCCAGCTCAGCAAAAGGGGAGTACCGGCGAGCTACAACAGTTGAGTGAGGGGCCTTGGAGCATATCAGCAGTTTGTCTAGGGCTTTGCTAAATAATGACGAGTGTACCGTCAAACCCAATTTTGGCTTAAGACGTTTTACGAACTATGCAACACCTCTGATATCTATTCTTGTGTTAAGATTCATTTTCATGACAACATGCCTTTGTATACTATAGATATGAACATTCCACATAAACGCGACGATATGGACAGATATGGTACAACTGTTATTAAAATAAGTATACATTTGTATATATCTAGTACCGGATAATGATATGCTCCAGTTAGCCTATCCCTGTTAGATATGCTCGAGGCTGAGCCGAACTATTTAGTCGATTAACGACATCTTTATTGATCACTAGGATCATGAATATCTTCTTATGATGTCCAGTTCTTAGCCCGAAGACGTCGTTATAGTCTCATTACTTCAGTCAGACCCATCGACCCCGGGAACCTCTATGATTGTCTGGACTTGAGCCATTTTTGCTGACCTGGCGTTTCCGAAAATTGATTGCAGTGATAGCAAATTCGGGTATTGGTTATGTTTTTAACAATTCATCTTGGATTAAGGGATCTGCTTGCTTCATATCAGTTCTCTTATAATGTTATTTTCTACGCATCGGCAGAAGAAGGATCGGAGAAATTCCTTGAGGAGGGATACCAATTCGGTTAGCGAGCACAATCCGCCATTCTACCACCTAAAAGCCGGGCTTAATTCCATTTACCTTAGCCTCGCTATGGTTTTAGTCGGCTGCAGTCGACAGATCACGGCTATTCGGAACACCGGCGACTTTTTACCCGGCTTTTGTTAGCGCGGGAATGACGTAAAAGCCCCTTCCCGTGCGTTTCGTCGTGTGTCGGGAAAAACTAAAGAAAAGTAACATGTCGGCAGCTAATCGGATCCCGGTGAACGGTTGCCTCAGTAACGAAGCGTAACCCGATTAGGATCGATGTGAGCTATCCCTTGCATTGTTTACGGACGCTAAGGAGACACAGAGAGGGTAAAAGGTCAACCAAACCTTGTCAGTATGAAATAGGAACAGTTAACATTTATGGGATTGGTTTTATTCGCAAGAGAAGTAAACTTCAAAGCTGGATGAAATAATCACACAGCTTTGTTTATAATTGACGTTTCTCTTCGGTCACTTCTAAAGCTACTGGAGGCAGCAATACAAGTGCTCTCATTTAAGTAATATAGCTTGTATAAATTGTGCGACGCTGTAAAATTTGTTATAAAGGGAATTCAAATGAAGTTGTGATGAGTTTAAAAGGCAATAACTCTTACCAGTTGATGAATTGAACTTACACACAAAACACATGACCTATAATGTAATGTCCCTTCTAAACTTCGTCGGCCAATGACTTGTGGATCATGGTAGTTCCAAAAGCTAACAGCTACCAAATATTTCAACGCATAGAAATAACATATACTGGGAATTGAAAAAAAGGTCATTTGTTGAGTACCATCAAGCCTATATTCGACCCAATATCAATCAGTCATTGACACGTAAAACCTCGACCATCGTTACTTTCACCAGCTGCATCACTCTAATGCATTTCATCTGTAAAAAAAACCCTCGTTGTTTGTGGCCGCACTAACTAAATCTTTCGCAATGCAATCAGAATGGAGGTACTCCCTATCCGCTTAACCGGATCATCCTCCTGAAGTAGAGCGGGTAAAGCGGCGCGAAACTCGTTAATATCAGTTACTGTCGTCTGCTTCGCTATTGTGATACAGCTAGAAGTACCTCCGCAGTTGCAAATGTCCGTAAACCACCACAGTTTTGCCTGAATCTCCAACGGGTCTCTAATGCAAGGATTGCTTCCTAGAAATAAGTCTGCAAAAACTGCATTTAGTAAACTGTTAATGACCGTACGCGTACAACTCTTACTCGGTATGCTGCATGTCATATGTGTGAGTGATTTGGAGAGAAAACTGCTTTTAATCTTAACATACAATGCGACACATCAACCTGAGTGGTAAATATAATATATCATGTCATGCAATTAATGCGATCCAAGGTCGCATGATATCTTATTACAGTTCTGCCATCTTAACGCCTCTAAGAAAGTTCTTGGCCTACATATGCGAGGCTAGAGCCTTTGAAGAAGATGTTCTTTGCAGTCTTTTCACGAAGGAAATCGTTAGTATCGGAATCTGTTGCTGACATACTGATTCAAATATCAGTATACCTGTATGAACGGCGAAAGATATTAATTGGTACATTGTACAATATTAGGGCATCATACCCAACTCGCACATTTGCTCCAGTTGGATAACATAAATTGATATTCTAAAATTATGTATGTGTAGAGATATTTATCGAGGGATCCACAGAACCAATATTATAGCTTTGCTAATTATTATCAGCATACGGTCCTCAAACTGAGGCAAAAATGCGCTTCCTGAAATTATTGCATTCCCGAGCTCGTTCTCGACTAACTGAATTTTCGAAACCAGCCGAACCATGCCATTGGATAAATCCATGTCATCCTTTGTGCATAACTAGGCCGGTAAAACAAAAGAAAGTGTACCAAAGGAGCAGTTCGTACTTTTTTTCTACATCCGGACCAGACAACCTAAATACAACACAAAAAGAGACGCACGTCACGGAACAGGAAGTTGATGTGAAGAACATCGTCTGAAGTTTAGCTTCTTTGATGTTCATGTCATCAACGAGGAATCGTTTGTGTGCGTTCAGGCAGCTCATAATAGTAGCCATTTTCAATGTCAGACATTGGTCAAAGTCGACATTTATAACCTGTGTAATGGCTCCGCCGCTGTGCTTTATGAACTGATATCAAAAACAATATCGTCAGTGAACGTCTTTTCTGGATGTGTTAATTGTTAAATACACGATGTATCGTTGTTGAATTAAATAATGAAGAAACAGATTCTATCTTTTATGCAGCCGTCGTTCCTGGAGCAGGGTAAATGTAATGCCGTTAACGATGGTTGCGTTTCGGTAGACCCGAAGAGTAAAGTTTGACCCTATATAGCCTGAGGGAAGCTTGCAAAGATCTCGTGTTTCAAAAGTCAAACATGAATAATTGAGAAACCAGGATAAATCTCAGTTGGCAAGTAAGTTAGAGTGGCTGACTAATATGACCATATTAATTGTACAGCAAAGGAAACGACATTAAAACAGACTCGGGTATAATGTCTGTAATGTCAGTTATATATTGAAATGGACATCAACTGTAATTTGTTCTAGCATTTCCAGACACGCTAGGAACTAATCTGACATCCAAAGGTCG
>JAXGGS010045444.1:0-20134 GCA_035585475.1 Armandia brevis | reverse complement strand
TTTTTATATAAAAATGAAGACATTTATGATATTGCATTAAGCAATTACCATGTGTAATAACTTTGTTATTGGGAACATCAATTAGCATCTATTTGAAACACTATGTACATATCACACTGTTAATTAAAACTTTTATGATGGCATTTCTTATAAATAAGCCGCTTATAGAAGTATGTGAGGAATAGCTATACTTGTATGTGTATCGTTTAGGCCGGTATATACGTATATATATAGCGCTCCTGGTACACATGTAGTGGATATCGCACATAAACCTCAATAGTGACCGGAGTTTCTACATTAATACATATACAGGTGTACTGTAGTTGAATGTACATACCGAGCTATGCATGTATTTGTTGCCATCCAAGGATTAAGTTATGTGACGGTAACAATATTGGACAGTTGACAGTGTGATTCATAATTATGAAAAATTTCCTACATATAATGTGTTCAGCAGCATATATTCATTTGGGGTAACATATAATTGTTCAATATCAGCTAACTCTCGATGTATGACTTGCTGTTAAACTGAACTATAAATACAATACAGCAAACACAAGAAGCCAATTATACGTGTATCAATACAGGTAAAAGTGTATGTCATTCTTATATGTATCGTGCTGAAGCGACAAGTTTCGGTTATACTGTATGTACATGTATATCATTTCTCAATAAATCCAATATTTCGTACATATTGGCAGATGTATATTTTGTAAGAACCATTGCAACACGTAGTCCGTCACTTAAGAGGTTACTTCACATGAGAATGCATGCGATCCTGGATACCGACTGATTCCCGCAGATAATTTATATACCAGTACGTGTTCGCTAAGGGCATGCACACACTTGCTCAATATATATTTATCTGAGTTATGTCATGTGTTTCTGTATATGACATTTTAATAAATGAGCATGTCGGTGAGATATATACCGGTATATGTTTTACATACGGAATGTGTATCCAATATTCAGATCTACTGATTATGTCAGCATTCAATGTCAGCCGAAAAATGGAATTATATAGAGCAAAACATTTTCGATAGTGTTAGAATGGTCGACTAAACACAGTTAATAAGTATGGAATATAGTTTATATTCAGGAGAACAGTGGTTGATAAGTCGGCGCTAGGTAATCAATAATGGTTTACCAGGGCTGACAAAGGGCGAAAATTGGATTGATCAGCTTCACATCTGTGACAAATGAACGTAATCACGCTATTGTTATTAACGTACATACTGAAAAAAACAAATACACATTATCTAACACTGTTTTGTGGCTACATGTTGCTAAATAATAGTGAACTCAAACGTATTAGTTAGATAAAACAATGTATTTCTATCATAACAAGATTAATTTACAGAACAAAACGAAATTTTATGACTGAAATTATCTTTCAAGTACCAATGGTGGTAGAGTAAATCCAAGCGATTTAAGGTAAAATAGGGGTACATTTAGGTACTCGGCGTTCAGAATGTTTTTTTGGTCTATGAGCCACATAGTATAGTGAATGTAGATAAAATTGATTCTATAGAATGTCGCTAATTTATTTAAAATCTGCCCCAAAATCATAATCTTCATCGCCCGCTCCTGCTCCTTTTCCAGCAAGCTTGTCTGAAATCATGAAATTATATGTAGTTAAGATTTATAGGCTAAAGTCAACTAGCATGGCGGAAAAAAACAAATATAAGTTGCCCTTACCGTTCCTTTTCTTTTGTTTCTTCATCTTTTTAAGTTCCTTTTTCTTGTTTTTGTTTATTTGCATGTTACCTGGAAGACTCATTTCCTTAGCAGCCTTTTTAGCTTCTGCTGAAATTGCTTTGGAGCTTTTCTTAGACTTTGTTTGCGTTTTACCAACGGTCACAATTTTAAGCTATAATAAATAAAATAATGGTTCTTTTATTTGACCTACCACGAACTGTATTCGTCTGTCGAACACAAACGTAGTTATGTAAATTGTGATATAAAGAGTTAAAATTCAATTTTGAGCAAAATGTTTAAAATAAACCTCTTCCTTGGTAAGTAGGCGTGGGGACAAGAATGAACCATACGAGGCCCCCAGCCTTTAGACAGAGTTAGAGACAGAGTTGGATAGTTGTTACATGGATTGTAAAACCATACTTAAAGTGTCATGGAAATAAAGCAAATACAAACAAACCTCTTTCTTTTCGGAGTCACTGTCCTGCTCCATTTCTTCATCTTCTTCATCTTCTTCCTCGTCTTCCCACTCATCATCATCGCCCTCCATCTCAGCATCAGCAGCATTACTATTGTCAGCTGCGGCTGTGGGTCCTTCAGAGTCAACCACAATGTCAGATGTGGACGCTGACTTCAAATCTGGAAAATCAATCCACATTAGTTGATTGTAAAGTGCATTAGAAATAATATTTAAAAAGGTCAACACGGGAACGAGTTTTTATCAGAACATCAAAGCACATGCGCAGTGAAGGATTCTTGAGCGGTTCACCGCAGGGGAACTTTGTCAACTACATGTAGCGTTAACCGCGGCACATCCCAAAATAAGCGTTATCCACAAATATTACGTTTGGCATACTGCATGGGGATTGGCAGCACACTCAATGCAATGAGAGTTATGGGTCAAGATGTACACGCTTTGTACCTTTCAACGTATCTTCCTCATCTTGAAGAAGAGCTTCGATATCGAATTCTTTGCTCATCTGTGTGACAATCTCAGCGCTAACGTGAGTCGGCATCGTGTGGGTATCAGGAGGATGTGTATAGTAAGTGATTTTTCCACTGAAATAATCAGATCAAATTTTATAGAAATACAAGTTGATAAATGTAGAATAAGAAAAGTAACAGGCAAACTGATGACAATTTCAGAATAAAAAATAAAAACGCGTTGTATCGATACGTGTCGTAGTTAAGCAACCTAATGGTCATATCAACACAAACTTGTACATGTACTTATAAAAACATACTTGTTCCAATCCTGCAGAACACTCTTGGCAGCTTTGTTTGCATCAGGTTTTCCTCCTTTCTTTAGCTTTCCCAGTCTAAGCGCTAACATTGCAAGGAATTCATTTACGTCCGAATACTGCTCTATTCCATATTGCATCATCATCTATCGACACAGAAAATGCTATAAGATACTGGGCGCCTACATATACAAATTGTAACCTTTACATTTACCGTGTTATAATGTAGTTATTTAATCAAGGAGTTGTTACCTGGGGTATGTTACACCTGCGCAATATGGCGGCGACTGCTGGCACTGGATCGTCTAAAGTCTCCAGCTGTAAATGGGAAGCCATGTCATTAGTCAAGGACATATGTAGTGGAAGAAAACTAGTTTTTTACCGTTAACTGGAATACAACCCTGCCGCATATCATGTATCGCGATGTAATTTTTCTGCCATCACACTAAAATATGTCCATGTAGTCGGTACTTACTTTCACACAATTTCTCAGAATCATAGAAGCATCTGTATCCGTGGAGGCCATGACAACACCAGGACTGTCTAGTAATTTTATTTTCTTGTCTAACTGAACTTCTTGCATGGTTTTCGTTACACCCGGAGTGGCGCCTACGCCACATGCCTTAGAACGTTTCAAACTGTTAATCAAGCTAGATTTTCCAGTGTTTGGGAATCCTGGAAATTAAGAAGTAAATAAAAAATACTAAAATGATGAGACACGTATAGTTTCAAGTCCTATTGACGCCTTTGTAGCATTCATACCTACGACTCCAACTCGTATGGCTGTTTTAATGTCAGCTTTTCTGCAGTAATTTCCTAACAGTTTCATCAGCGTTTCTGCACCTAGACATCGACTAGACTTGCGCAAATCGTCCGTGGCCATCGATATTGGCACTTTACTGTGTGACTAATGAAAAAGAAACTACCATCAATCACAATGTAAACACCCTTATACTCATCGCATGGGGAATGAACTTCTACTGAAGACATTATGCGTGTGTTCTTATATGCTTACCAAATTCGCATGTTGTGATTGAGTTGATGATTTAAACGCAATTGTAGGGAATTCATTTCTTAAATATTTTAACCAATTTTCCACATTTTCTCTAGGTACCAAATCTGGAATAGAAGGATATGTGTCTCAAGATATCACAAAGCGTTATCATAACGTTATATTGAAGTATGTGCATGGCTAGTTACCTATTTTACTGAGAATGAGGACCAGTTTTTTGTCTGAACCGGCACTAAGCACAGCCTCCTCCACCTGCGGGCATCTGCTACCGAGAGGATCTCTAGCATCTAATACCTGTAGTATTACGTCTGCTGTCTCTATCACCTACAAATAAACACTAATATATCAAAGTCGGTATTTAAACATTGAAAGTCGAGTGTCATGGATGGGACCCAATGCAGGTTATTTCCATGTCCAAAATCCATTTACCCAGGTATCCATATCTACCTTTCTTACTTTTAGAATGCCTTAAGATGGACAATAAAGCATTAACAAACACACAAGTGCTTTGGATAATATCTTCACAGTGTTCGATGTAAGTTGAAGTTAATGCTCAGGATTTAATAATGCTTATTTGTTTATGTCAAATGTAAACAGTCGTGAACTACATACCTTCCTGAATTCTTTGTAGTACTGTTTAAGTGACAACTCTACAGATTTGCCGCCTGTGTATTCTTTAGTGTGCTCTTTTACAAATGAATTCTACAAATAAAGCAAACGAATTAATAACATGGCTATTTCATAAAAAAAGACTGGTGTTATCACAAGCGAAACGACAAATAGTAGGCTAAAAGGAAACTCACCTTGCGGTCAAAATCGTCTGATCTTTTCTGTGCATCTTTCATTAAAGATTCTAGCCCTCGTTTTTTATCCATGGATTTTGCTCGGTTCTTTTTCCTCCTATCTTTCTGTTTCTCTCGTTCGTCTTCACGCTGGATGATCGAAATGTAATGTTATGAAAAGAAGCGCAAGGTAAACTCTTAATCATATCATACTGCGTTGAGTAATGTGTTAATGGTCATATGTGTCACAAGTGTGTCCATGTACATGTATAAAGATGAGCAAGTAATTTTACATGACTTCTCTCTTGGCATTTCTTTTAATGTGTTTCAGGACTTTAAGTGAACACATACCCTTTGTTTTTGCTGTTCTGCTTCCTGTAGAATCGCTTCTTTAGACGGGAGAGAGTTGGGTACACCTGGATCTTTTCTCTCTGAAATGTTTTATAAAAATTGTGCAATTTGTGTACGTGTACAATTCTTGGTACCATTGATCATTACCATACAGCAGTACAGATCTGAATAGTCGATTAATGTTAAGATTTTAAAGCCGTATAAACTCGGTTAAAACGAAAAGATTCACTCATTGCTATTCGTCGCACAGGTACAAAAAGTGTCAGGCTTTAATCTGTTTTTCCTGAAGAAACGAGATGAGCATGCATACCGGTATGTATAATAAAGTTACCCACTTAATTTGAACTTGTTTGGGTTCTTTCTGGCTGCTTTCTTCACTTTTCGGTTGTGTTCTCTAACCTGGATGTAGAAAAAGTTCAATAATTTAATACTATCGAATTAATATAGAGCATAATTCACAGAATCCACCGAATATCGTGAACCCATGTGGACTATCCAATGCGTGTTTACAAATTTCACTAACAATTCAACCCTTTATCGCTCGCTGAACACACGTGATCTTACCTTTTTCTCTATTTTAGTACGCGTTCGGGTATTAACCCGCTTTGATTTCTTCTCTGAAACACACAATATAAAGTTATTATCATGATATCAAACTTGTCCAAAATGTACGGGCATTTAACGCACAGATACGCCAAACTTACTGAAGAATTGCTTCACCATTTTCACTAGCGTCCAGACTACTCACAAGGGGGAGCTGTAAACATGTTTTTGGTCTGCTAAATAAAAATATTGAATTCCAAATACAAGATACAATAAATGAAATGAAAATTAAGGAGAAAATCTAAAAATGGTTTTGCTATCATGTTTAGCGCAGAAACTTAAACTATAGAGACCATTTAGCTCAAGTAGTTATATACCGGAAGATGTGTTGCGGAATGTCCTTTCATGTTTATGAAGATGGCGGGTACGCTTGCCTTGTGAACATCGTTGAAAATGTTTGATTTGCTGTATATACAAAATATTTGATTGCGAATAGGTATGTGGAAAACAAATTTCTATTCCTAAGAAAGTAATGGCGTATTCTCTAACTTATGCATTGCGAACCTAGCTCATAGTTCATTGTCGAGTTCCTGCCGCTTTGTTTTTGCCCAATTGTGCACTTGCTTGGTATTGTCAACATTCAAACTTAATGTCTCAGACCGCCACTTTGCACGATTTTTTCACAACTGATCGCTCTACCAGAATGTAGATTGTAGGAGGGACAACAGTATTATATTTAGATATGGTCACACGCATTCTTTTAAACTTAAACCACCGTGCGTCATTTTGTGGTTCTTATCCACAGTACATTTTGGATGTGTATTCATCAATCGTTTGGATACTCTGACTGTGCATTGATATTTTTATAAATAAATGTCACTATTCAGTATAGTAAATTACTTAAATTAAGTAAACAACCTTGCATCTCATATCGTGTAAATATTAATATTTAAGGTGTTCCCTCTGACCGAATTTCATTTTTCATAGGAAAGCTCTCAGAATGCCACCTAAGAAGAGAAGGCAGAGTCAAGCTGCAGATGGAGAGGAGCCGACTACATCAGCACCAAAGAGAAGGAAGACCAAATTACCAACTTATGATGCTGTTAGTGTTTAAAATTTATTAACATGAATATTAAAATCGATCTATATGAATCACGACAATGAATAGGATATTCAGCTGTACGATGACCTATATTGTATTGGTTCACAGTCACTTGTGTTTATTTATTGGTTTAGTTTTCTCATCATGCGACTATTTTCGAAAATGTTTATTTGGATTACAGCAGGAGATATGTCAAGAATTGTACGATGCCATCAAAACACACAGGACTGATGAAGGAAGAGTACTGTGTGAGAATTTCATCAGAGCGCCGAAGAGAAGGTACATGTATATGCATTTGTTTCCTACTTGTTTTATAATCAGATGATACAATATGTGAAGTCAGAAAACACTTACCTGATTTTATGTGTTCTATGTCTTATTCAGAATGGTCAAATGTACTGTTGATATGATTGAATCTTATTCCCAAGCTTGAGCAACCTTTAAAGTTTAAACATTACAGTTAACCCATATTCATACTGATTCAGGTCTGACCCAGAATACTATAACACGGTTACTGTGCCTATGGATCTCCTAAAGATTAACAGTAAAATTAAATCGGAAGAATATGATGACGTCGATCAAATGACATCTGACGTACAGTTGATGCTTAACAATGCAAAGTCTTATTACAAGGTATGAGTGGCCAAAAACGTACGGTCGTTGATTTCTTTATGTTAACAGAGTACTCCTGTACATGTACCTTCGTGCATACATTTCTCTTACCCCCGCATAGTTTTGGATATATGGTTTCCATTTTTTATGTCAGCCAAGTTCCCAGGAGTACATCGATGCATGTGAGCTATGGGAACTTTATACGGAGACAAAAAGTGTCATCTTAGCCGAGGCTAGCGGAAAAAACACTGAATCTAAGGACGAAGCAGCGGAAGCTACTGAGACTGAGTCTGAGGCACCAGCGGAGGATGATGATATAGATGATGATGCTACCGATGAGTGAGTTGTCCCCTAATTACCGATGATATTAAACTACTTCGGTGCTAAACCGATGAATTACGAAAACCTGTCGTATATATCATCCGGTATATGTAAGCTGCCGGTATATCCATTTTCATGAATACTGATTTTTCTATATCCGGCAGATACGTTGAGGAAGGCGTGGAGATCAATGAGCTAGCAGAAGATGAGGATGAGTTGACCACTGATGCAGAAGTTGCAGGTGGTGAAAGAATGGATGTAGGCGACGAAGCCCCAAAGGTGTCTAATAAATCTAGGGAATCAACTCCTTCATTAGAATCTAAGGTAAATACAAGGGGTTATTGCTCACAGACGATGTTTCCGGCGAATGATAAGATATACAAACCAATGTACGTGTACTTAATATGATATCATGTACATGTATTGCTATGTTTGTACGATATATATATAATATTCGTATAATATATATATCTAGTTTTTATCAAGACAAAAGATAATGTGAATAATTACCCTTATACTATGTTAGCCAATTAGAGGCACGGGACAATCATGGACACCAAAGGTATAAGAAATAGCACCTCAGAGTTCATACTAACAGCCAATAAGTTACACGAACAGTTTGATAAACATTTACAGTTTACAGATTATTAAGTTTTTTTTGTTCATATAAATACTAATTAGTTAGTGTTAATTGAAAAGCCTCAGGAAAGGACGGTGGAGACACCCACCCAGAGGGCTCCTGTCCCAGAGGAGAGTGATGGCGGGGAGGAAGAACTTGATACACGAGAGGAGGGCATAGATCCCCAAACTTCCGAGGTGGTTACTCAAGCATAATGCATGTTACTGATTTACTGTTCTTCGCAGCTGTGGGTTTGGTTTATTATAGATGTGTCTAGTTTAGCTGTAGTTAGTTGGTTCTATCAAGCTTCTTTTACTGTAGCTGTTTGTTGTGCTAAACATCATTAAACAGAAAGTTATATTGTCCATCCTACTCAACTTGGTATCGGCATTGCCAACACAGTATTTACAATCACCGGCTTTACGAAGTACATATAATATTCTCTCAATTTACCACTGCCAATTAGTTTGATTGGTTTCGGTTAGAATTATTCAGTGTGGCACCATGATCAAACAATCACGGTGGCACTGTATTTTGCTCTATATACGCACCAAACTATAAACGCATGGGCAATTTGCGACAGGACATTCGTGACATTTTACACTTCTCACGACGTAACATCTTCACAGCTTCGTGTTTTAGATCATACGAGGACATTCGTACTTTTATATAAAACTGTACGGGTAATCCAACTAAATACCCATGACTATGTAGCTTGAAAGACATGTTTGTTATATGTGAATATTCTGTGTTATGGGCAGTGAAACGTAATGTGTCTTCGGTTTGATAAACTTGGCCCAAATAAAATACATTTACCGGTAGCCTTAACCAGCCCGCCGATACTATCTGTTGGTATTTATGCAGTGCCTTGCTCCGAATCTTGGTGACGGTTTTTGTGCCATATTCAAAGGGCGGCTTCAATTTTAAACCAAACTTAACATGTAATTGAAGTTGCCCTCTGTTAAGCATGTAACGTAGTCTATCATCTTTTAGATATTGAGCATGAGTCTGAGGGAGCGGAAGTATTCTTATCGGGACTTTATTACTCCGAAAGGCACTAGAAAACCTAAGGTAAAGCTGTCACTCGCTTCTGCCTACTAGGCCCATGTCACAGCCACAGATCAGTGTTATATTTCATGGTCAAGTTTCTTTATTCGGTATATATTTGTAATTTCGATCTCATTTTATCTTTGTAGTTTCTATTCCGATTGTGTGCGTTTAAGTTAGGGTAGTGATTTACCTTTACTGATCTATCGGCTGTTACATTAGTGTTTTTACTTTGCTTAATGGCTCATGCGGGGTACTTATGTTTTTGTTTACTACATATTTGCTGTGATGTTGTGGTGAGAGTACTCGTCTCCTAACTGTATTTAACCCCATCGATAATACTTGCAC
Organism: Armandia brevis; assembly: GCA_035585475.1. Taxonomy (NCBI): domain Eukaryota; kingdom Metazoa; phylum Annelida; class Polychaeta; family Opheliidae; genus Armandia; species Armandia brevis. The sequence continues at coordinate 10,461 of JAXGGS010045444.1, read as the reverse complement.
ATTTATTGGTAATCATACTTGTAAAATGATTGTCATTTAGACATTTAGATGTATAGGCCTTTAAACAGTTTCTGGCTAACAAATGCACCGAAAATGTACAAGGTTCAACTTTTGACTTCGGATCCCTTTGAAGCATAACGCATTATACCAGTTGAAAAACATTAATAATACTATGGTGTTTGCTCAGGTTGAAGAAGCAGCTAAGGACGAAGACGAAGAAACAGATGAGAAGACTGATCAAGAAAAAGTCCACGAGTTGGAGCAAAAACTGGAAGAACTCTTTGATGCCGTGGCCCTAGCCAAGGACGGAGAGAGAACAATCTGCGAAATGTTTAAGATCTTACCATCCAGAGCGGTAAGTTTATAGACACACCTTGACCTGCAATATTAAACTCAAACGTAGGTACCGGGGAACCTAAACTAGTAAAGTTTTGCTCGGACCCCTGCTGCCATATACATATAAGTAGTCTCAAGTTCTGGTTTCAACTTCTTACTTAGAAATACCCTGACTACTACGAGATAATTCATGATCCCATCGATCTTAAGACGATCGCACAGAAGATCCTGAACTCGCAATACCGCAGCCTGGACGAATTAGCTAAAGACCTTAGCGTAATGGTTCACAATGCCAAAACATTCAATGAACCTGGCTCACAAATATACAGGGTAAATATTTCACAAGACCCGTACTTTAGATTAAAATAAAATCGATTAGAATCTAGATATTAGATGAAGACACTATCTTTAATGATCTTGGGTACTTTCTACATTATAAGCTACATGTATTTTCCATATGAACGTGTTTGTACCATGCACCAAAGCTGTCTGTTATTTGTCGTACTAAAATGTCTCTAACATTTGGCAGGACTCGGTTACGCTACGAAAGCTGGTTAACACTAAGAAGACCGACCTTGACCAGCCTCGCCCTGTTAGACACGTGCGCTCCGAGAGAATCCGCTCGAGGCGCTCTGTCGGCGGCACCAAACCTGTCGCTGATATCGCTGCACTTACCGAACCGGAAGAGGTAAGCAAACCAATGGTATGGCTCTTTTCTATTCTTTTCATTTCGTTTTTGTTACAATTTTCCTCGTATTTAGTTTTGTTATTTTTAAGTTACTTTCAAAAATAATTCCTGATGTTTGGCGATTGACACATTTATATTAGAACAGCACTACACGTACATGTATTGTTTTATGTGTGCATGAATGATTATTAGAACCGAAACTAGTTAGTGTACACGTGTGTATATTTTGAATAGTCGACATAGCAGCCGTATTGTCTTCTGCGTGTAAGCACACCTGCATGTGTTGTCCTATATTTGTACTATTTAAGAATACATTAACGATATATAACAGGTCGAGATACCTTTGCCTGACCCCGCAGTCGTTGCCCAGGATGATGAGATGGAGGACCTGGAGGACAGCTCCACCCTTAGCCGTGAGGATGATCCTTTGTGGATACTTTTCAACACAGTCAGGCAGTGGAAAAATTCACTGGGCCAGAGCCTCGCGGAGCCTTTCCTCAAACTACCTAGCAGAAGGTGAACTACATGCTTTATTAAATCACACATAACAACGTATTAAGCGGCCTGCTTGACTCTAGTTATTGCCTATTTATGCGTCACATAACATGAGCTCGCGTTTACGGGTATGTTTAAGACGCTCTGGTGTCGACGTGGCCACATATATCTCCAAAGCATATCTCACCATACTAAATACTTCGTGTGCGAACACTGATGCCATTCTATAGGTTTCTACCCACTCAAGAGATTCGTCTCCGGCGTATTTTAGAATACTTTCCTCGTTTGCTTAAGTGTTATGTTATGTTTTAGGATCTATCCTGATTATTACGAGGAGATCAAGAAGCCGATGTCGCTGCTGAAGATAAAAAAGAAAATGAAGAACCAGTCTTACAGAGATTTGGACAGGCTGGAGAAAGACATGAACCTGGTGTTTGAGAACGCTAAGCAGTATAACATTGACGCAAGTAAACTATACAAGGTATCTATCAATACTTACCGGTAATCAACATCGATTATGATAGTTCCTCACAATACGTGTACGGTACCTAAATGAAAATTGACCTACCTACCTTTCTTTAAGGATGCTGTGAAGTTACAGTCAGTCATGAAAGACAAGAAATCAGAGCTGATGAGTGGACAGGTATGTGTGCATCAATGATCTTTCCTTTCTTATAGTATTTTATAAGCCGTTCATTATATTCGGGTATATGCACGACAGTAGTATATTTTCTTCCTACACAAATGTTTACGTCTAGGCCTCTAGGGTGAATTCTTAACAATAGTCTGGGTTTTTCTTTAGCCCTAACGCACTCGTGTGCTCCTCATCCCATTTATATGATAATAAAATGATGCATTGTGCTACGTCGAATACCAAAGGCCTGTCGCCATTTTTGCATGGGTTGATATTTTTATTTGTAAAGCATTATCCTCTATCTTTTAGCCAATGTCAATAAATTACGAGTCATCGGTATGTACATGATAAAGAGTTTGAAATATCTGTTGCTACATGTTCATGCTGCTGTAGGCCAACATTAGAACACTCTTAGAGCATAGATGAAACTACATGTAATACTGTGTCCTGCCGAACAATTTCGCCTCCTGTATTTGCGACTTCCTGTGTCATACAACAATCCCCTTCGAACTGAAATGTTTCTATGTACATGTACATGTATGTATACAAGAATGTATGTAGATGCGCATACATGTACGTATTGGTAAAATATCTTATCGAAGTACGTGTACGATTTTAACTTAGCTGACCCAATATGAGTCAAATATATATTGTGATGCAATGTGAATTTGAGTCTTAGCGCCATGTGTTAGTTAGTGTGTGATTCAGCTTTTGCTTGAATGTGATCATGGTATTTTCGAATCATAAAGCATACCGTACTTCTATGTGCTTGCCGGTAGTTTTCTTGTATAGTCCCGGTAATTCATTTCTAAGCATCAACATTTACATCGATAAAATACCCTCTTTCTCTCATCCTCTGCTGCTTTTCCTATCATAACAATACAGTGGGTAAGAAATAGTTCTTTGGCTCTCCTTCTATGTTCTGCTACATGTATATTTTCAACGTTACAACAAATTACCCCCTGCAATTATTCGCTGAACGTACGTGCGTGTACTCTTTAGGATGAACTTATGGAAGGGGTCTCGCCTATCATGAAAGGCCGCCGTTCTGTGGACACGATGAGCCAAGGATCGGAGGACGAACGCGCCAGGAGGAAGCCGGGACGTAAGTCGCTGATGACGTCAGAGGAAGCGCTGAGAAAACGCATGAACACGCTGTATAAGACAGTTCACGAGTACCAGGTGAACGGCAGACATCTCAGCGATATATTTGTCAAACTGCCCAGCAAGAAAGACTACCCAGATTACTATATGGTTATATCTGAGCCTATCGACATGTCCATGATTGAAGAGAAAATTAAAATAAGCAAGGTAAGGCATTTCAGAACAAAACAACATGTAGCACACCAATTTGTTTTTCATAGTTATTGCAGTACACGCCTTTCGAAATGAGGATAAGACGAGCCATGGCCTCATATGAACAATCGCTGTATTTTGAATACTTTCTATCTGTATTTTAGTATTTCAATGACATTAACATTAATGAATAATTCAATGTCACTCAATGATATCGTAAGTATGAATGTTTTGCAGTACACAGGTCAAGATGGTTTGGTTCAGGATTTTGAGCTGATGTTTAACAACGCCCGACATTATAACGAGGAGAAGAGTCAGGTGTATGAAGATGCGGAAATGTTAGAGAGGGTACTGATGAGTAAAATACGCATTTTGCCTCCGTTAGACGGCAGCCCGATATCAGCCAGGTCAGGCTCCAAGACGTAAGCTTTTGTACATCTACTCAGTTGCCTGCCCACCTAACTACCGGTATGCAGGCCGATTTCGCCATTGACAGCTTGGAAAGACCCTTAACTAACATGCATGTTTTGTCATGATACGTTCGCTACAATAGTTTATTAATCTAGCATTCAGGAAAGTACCATCGCCCAATCCAGTATAGTGGAACAATTGTATATCTACTATTCGCTTATATTTACGATTACCGGTACAAATTGTTGACGACCTACTTGTGTTTTGCCGTTCGCAGCACTAAGTCAAAGAGACAGACGTACGCCACGCTAGGAGATAAGTTAAACGCCATGTACACCACGATTCGAGATCACGCAGATCCACGAGGACGAACCTTATCTACACCGTTCATGAAATTACCTCTCAAAACCGTAAGTTATATCCATGATTAATATTACATACCGGTATATAATATAGCCTTTCTGGAGGCCAAGATTACACAACACCGGTTCTTATCCCAGCCCAGGACACACACTATTTCCTCGATTGATTTTTCTCCCTAGGAATATCCTGACTATTTTGAGATAATTAAGAAGCCTATAGACATGCAAAAGATCAGCCAGAATGTAGCTGCAGGAAAGTATAACTCTGTCGAGGATATGGTTTCTGACATCGTCCTCGTGTTTGATAACGCCTGCAAGTATAATGAGCCCGACTCACTCATTTACAAGGTACGTCTATCTGAGCACAAACTTATACAATTTTAGATAATTCGTCCCAGTAGATATGTTCATCAGTCTTTGTTGGTCTAATGTATTTTTTTATATTTCAGGACGCCCTGACCTTGCAGCGCGTCTGCCTAGAGAAGAAGAACGAGCTATGTGATGACGATGCTAATGAAGTGCCGGATGTGAAGGCAGTAGTACAGGAGCTGATGACTACCTTGTTTATTACTACTTTCAATCATTCAGACGAGGAGGGTCGTTGTTACAGTGATTCGTTCATGGAGCTGCCAACCAAAGTACCAGCTGATGATGACGATGAAGGCAAGGAAGAGGGCGAGAAACAAATGAAGTAAGCATTAATACTAGCTACTCAATATATATACGCACATGACATACGGTGTATTTACTTCCCAGTATCATATGTCTTGTTGATTATGCCTTTGAAACGAACGTCCCTTAATTCATGACTTTCGTTTTTACCAGACCAGCGCCATGTTTTGAACAAGTTAAAAGTAACCTTACCAAGGGACGGTACCACCGCCTGGACAGGTTCCAAGAAGATATGTTTGAGGTGTTTGAATTCGCACGTTCGAACAGTCGACTTGATTCCCAGGTAAGACGTCTCCTCTCTTCTAAAACTATCATGTAGTGTTTCCCTCAGACTGTTTCTAAGATGCCACAACGACGAGACATTTGTTGACAATTATGTTCGATCTTTTCCAGGTGTATGAAGATTGTACGGAGTTACAAATGTTCTTCATTAAAAAGAGGGATATGTTATGTAAAAATGGAGAGATTCTATTGACTCCGGCTCTAAGTTATACCGAAAATCACCTAAATAAAGTAAGATTAAAACATACCGTACATGTAATTTACAAAACTCTCACTTGGGTTTGCCAAGTTCTTATAGTTAGCGCCCTCGCAATTGTAATCTGAATCTGAATGTTTCATGCTAACCGGTTGTGGTATTTAGGCTTTGGATGCTGAGAGAAAAGAGAAAGTTGTAAAGGAGCAGAAAGAAGACGAAGAAAAGAAGAAAAGTGGAGAAGAAGATATGGAAACTGACAAAACCAGGGTATTTATTGTACTCCTCTTATGTTGCACCACTCTTCCATAACTTCTGTCGTGACCGCCTCAATAAATTACAATATTTATCTTCAGGAACCAACCCCTGGTGGCGATGACAGCTTTGACTTTGGACAGTTGACCTATCACATTGGTGATTTCGTGTATATCGAACCAAGGTAAAACGTGCCCTAACATCTGTCTCTAGCCTGACATAGGTCGTAAACCTATTTTAAACTAGATGCGGAGGTTAGGAATTAATATGGATTTGCATTGCATTTGTTTTAACAGAGAGAGTAACATGGAGCCTCACATCGTGTGTATAGAGAAACTGACTAAAGACGTGTCCGGAGAACAAAAGATACACGGCTGCTGGTTCCTGCGTCCCAGCGAGACTTATCACGTGGCTACCAGGAAATTCCTGGAGAAGGAAGTGTTCAAGAGCGAATTTAATGATTCTGGCCGGGTAGACAAGGTTCTGGGAAAGTGTTTCGTCATGCACGTCAAGGACTACTCCAAAATGAAACCAGAGGTACCCTGCCCTCTCCATTTAATTAGCTGCTCCGCGTGCATACCTTTGTTTAATACATTTGTTATTCAACCCAACGTACCTACGCTAGCTGTACCCATTATATATATATCAATTTATTGGTTGTTTCAGGGCTTTAACGAGAAAGACGTTTACGTTTGTGAGTCGAGATACACCAGCCGGCACAAATCATTCAAGAAAATCAAACCCACTGTAATTAGCGTTCTACCTTACCTAAATCACTTGTATATAGAATTTTATACATATATATATATAAACATACATTGTATATCATATTTGTATTCATTATTTATTATGATTTGTTTCAGGCCTGGCGTCATCACTCAGATCAGGTTAAGACTGTTACTAGAGATGTACCCCTAGTCCCCACACGTGTGGCTTCCGTATTCGCAGAGAAGTCTGGAGATGAGAGAGGATTCCTCGACGATAACACCCAGAATCTAGATAAAGACAGAGAGGTCCGTAGTAGCTTTCTAAACGAATCTATCACACTTCATATACGATTTTACACAATCTGACTACCGGGTAATTTAAAATTAAATTGGAAAACGTGGTAATGACGTAGAAAGGAATTGATTTTCACATGATGATTTAATTACAGGAGGTGGTTATAGAAAACATGGCAGGTGGCGAAGAAGGCTGCATTTACTATGAACAGTGCCAGACAGCCACCACCTGGATAAAATTGGGAGACTGTGTTTACGTCAAGTCAGAGACATCCACTCAGCCTGCTGTGGCTCGTATAGATAAGTTGTGGACAGATCAAAAGTAAGTGCATGTATAATTATGTATAACTGTGGTAAAAGCGAGTACATTTTGTGTACTTCTAGAATACTAGTATTGGTCGATTTCTAATTTGCCATTTGCTATCAGCTAGAAAGATCACCGCTGTGTCTGCACTTGTATATGTAACCTTGTCCCTTGGGTATGTTTACAGTGAACTCGTATCTTTGTCGCTTGTTAGGGCTAAACACTGGTGCACGTTATCACTCTAAACCTTCGTATCGATCTTTAAGCGCTAACATTCTCGGTTTCAATTGAATCCTTCGTTGAAATAGACAGCCTCTAAAATAAGAAACGCCAGTGAAAAAAACTTAGTAAAGCAAAACAATAAGCACACCTGTTCTGCTCTAGGCGTATAGCAATCAAATATACAGTTACATATTTAAATTGATAAGCATGCTTGGTGATTGTTTTGGCTGACGGTGTGTAGGGGTCCCAATTTCCCCCTGCCCTACTTGCAAATTCCAATAATTTTGCTTTGATCGCTTTACAGTGGAGTGACGCATTTCCACGGTCCATACTTCATCTTGCCGAATGAAGTAGAGCACCCACCAACACGTCTGTTTTACAAGCGTGAGGTGTTCCGTAGCTCGGTAGAAGATACCAACCCCATAACCAACATCCTGGGACGATGCTCCGTACTCGCGTACAAGGTAAGATATATATCGCTGAGATTTTATGCTAAGCTGAACTGTATCTGCATCTAAAGTAGGTGCGATATTTTGTATAAAAATCTCAAATACCGTAAATGGTATCCATGGATCATTGCAAGTAAATGTATTCAAGTGATAGTTTTTGGCTTGCCTCTTGTAAAAAGGATGCCCTGTCGATTACAACCTGATTTGAATCACTTTTTTCACAACGTGGATTTTGTTTGCCGTGTAGGAGTATTGCAGCCAGCGTCCCACGGAAGTATTGGAGAAGGATACGTATATATGTGAGAGTAAGTATCTGGAAGCTGAGAAGGCCATAAAGAAGTTCAGTAAACCCATGAAGAAGCAGAGTTTGTCAATACAAGTCTGTGACGACGAAATCTATTTCTTCAAGAAGCCAATCATCCCCAACAAGGTAAGCGCCGGATATATGAAGGCAGATCTACAATATTGTCTTTGCTATACCAAGATTCTTTGGAAATTCCGAGATAAATGTTGTCATCTAAGTAATCTTCTTCGTCTTGAGATTCTCATTTTTGTCGGTTGTCGATTTCCAAGATCTATTTCGAGATTAGGCTTTAATGTATCGTTTCAACGGTAGATTTCAGCATATAATCTAAGCAAGCAGTCTATGAATACAAATGTAAATTCAGTCATTTATATTAATTAAATGAAATCGGAAACACATTTGTTATAAATGATACATGACGTTACGTTTCCGGAGCAATAGGCGACAACTTGTTGGTTCGACCACGAACGTAGCTAGATCTTTAGGATCCATAGAACGATGGTTATGTCAAATATTTTACGATGTACATGTATGTTACACTGGGTGTTGTGTCAGTTGTCGTTCATATCACAACCGTCATATCTAAGCCCGTACTTTGGTGTCCCCCTCTACCACGCTTACCTGTCCCAGCAGGAGCCAAGTCCTCTACTCATGCGCCCCTTCGACGAGCTGGGCGCCGTCTACACGGACGAGGGCTCCAACATGGACTCCACCTTGGCCGACAGCTACAGTAATGCGGGCGACTACCCCGCACCGAGCACACCCGTTACTGATACCCCAAAGGAGAAAAAGCAGAAGGTAGGTTCCGAGAAGAAAAAATCGGGCCAGGAGAATAAGGTACGGTGCTCACGACTCTCGGCATGAGCTCTCTGTAGCTATGCATGCTGCGCGTGTGCATTGTCCTGGCATGTTGCTAATACAATAGGAGGCATGCTAGACCTAGAAATGCATTGTATTTTTTAAAAAATCAGTATTTACCAAAGCTCTGGAATTCTCATAGTATTCTAGTATCGAGTAGAAAAGATATATATTTTGAAGTTTAGATTTGTCAAATTTATAGTAATGAATAATATCCCGTCACGATAGAGTACCGGTACGTTAAGACATTTAAGATTCCACAATTTGCCAAACTAAGTTGCTTATTCTGAAATCATCTATCTTGATCTCCTTATAATTTATAGTGCAATATGCATTCTATGCATGCCTCCTTTACTATGTACCTTTTTGATACTAATTGGATATTATTACCTATCGGAGGATGGACAATTTTTAATCCCATTTAATTTTTAACATACTAGTTATTTGTTTCATATTAGTCATTATATATCGCATTTGATTCCACAGACATTCATTCTTGTCGTCATGTAAACCCGATACAACTCTTTAGATTTGATTCAATAATTGCCTTATTAACGATGATTAGTATTCCGCTTCACATTGCTAGGCCGCGCTATGCCGCACAACGCGAGGCTCCACTTAAACCATTGCATCCGTTAAATTACATCTTGCGACTGATATTACAGATGATAAAAGCGCTTGCTGCAGCAGCCGCCGCGTGTTTATTAAATGCGGAAGAGTGGCCACGCGAAACAGCTCTCTTCTTAGCGACGCGCATGTTACAAAAGCAACAATTACTCGTGTCATAGGCGCATGCTGTATGCCACTGCATTGTATAGAATACTCCGTACATTCATTAGCTTGTGTTAGGTGTGATAAGTGCATCCTTAGCCGATGTTTACTGATGATGCCGGCATATACACTCGCCATGCTGAGCTCGTTTTGGATGAGGCGAATTCCATGAGGAATTTGATACTTAACCTGCATGGAGAGAAATAGATAGCTTCGTTTGTAGCTAGCGGAATATCACATTTTAACTAAAGACTTATAACCGTTGCTCATATATATATATATCCAAATGGTTTCCAAATCACCTGGCAGTCACAGCATTATGGTAAAATACTTGTTATAATGATATCAATTCCGCCTGTTGTCGACAAAGTATCGAAATCGGCTAACACTCGCAATAGTCAGGTATACGTGCAACGCATGCACCTGTGTAAAGAAGGATGTATTATATTTTGTTGTAAAATACCAGGTATAAACGCTCGCATTTACCACATTATGTTTACATGTACAAGTTCATCTCTTCGCAGGGTAAGGGCAAAGGTCGCAATATCAGTGGATACATCGTGTTTGCCGCCGAGTATCGCAAGGAAGTTGCGGCCGACAACCCTGACCTGTCCTTTGGCGAGATCAGTAAAATAGTGGGCGCTAAGGTATGTATATCATATGATGTTATTTGTTTTTTACTGAATTTCGATATTAGACTGAGATGAGATCTAATCCGTATTCCATAATCATATTGAAGTCATACAGTTTTGAGCTCTTTTTTAAACGCCGTTCGGTGGGACCATCGTGTTGTCAATTTATCAGCCTAGATCTCCTCAATTGTCGTGTTGATTGTCACAGAAATGGGTGGCGAATCTATAACTGTAGGTTACAATGTGCAATGTTGTTACTTGTAGTCCCATGCCAAGTTAATCATTATGAGCTATGG
>JAXGGS010045222.1:0-23390 GCA_035585475.1 Armandia brevis | reverse complement strand
GCATGATTTCATACTGGATGTATTTATACATTGCGACAACTATGTAGTAAGTTCTGAGGGATATCGTAAATATATTGAATCTGATAAAACATCAGAAAAAATTGCCAACAGGTTCGAAAATAATTTGCGTGAAAGCAAAAAACTTTGGCGCGGGTACCTTGTTTCTCTTATTGTGGCATTCCCTTTGTGCGTGTTAATTTCTTTGCACTTTATTTATTCGCCGGAATTGATTGTTAGCGGCGAAGGGCTGATTATTAACCGGGCTATTGTGCAAACCATGCTTATATTTTTTTGCTATGGGATTTTTTATTGGCTATGTAAAAATTTCAGAATTGTGTCTCACGAGTGTGCCGATAATAGAAGAAAGATTGCTAATTTGAAATCTTTACATGAGTATGGAAATTTTGTTCCTAGAGACAGTCATTTACATAGTCTCTTAAGCATTGTTATGTTAGATAAAGTTGGAGAAACTGGACCAACTGGGTATATTGTTGAGCCAAAAGAGGGTTATTTTGGCAGCCATTCTTTGGCGAAAAAATTGTTCGAAATGTGGGCTAAGAAAATGGAGCAAGAGCTTGATGAAAATATTCCAGTACTCAAGCCACCGAACAAAGGTCCAGACGGTGAAAGCAAATAATAGAGGATGAGCTTATCCCTAACAACAATAAATATGGTATTGCTATGCAAGATTTAAATGCACAAAAACAGCCAATTGATGCTGAACACAAAGCAATACCTGACATTCATGTAACGCGTGATTCCAGCATTAAAGAGATGCTTATTTCTATCAAAAAATTTGATGATGAGCTGTTGTGTCTACAGCAGAGTGAAATGAAAGTTGAGAAAGAACAAGCCGACCGAATTAACCAAAGGTTACAGGATTTACAAAATAATGGCTTGATACACCTTGATCTGACACAACTAGATATACCAGATGATAGCCACCTTGCTGAACTTGTTCGTTCCTGCACCAAATGCAAGTGGTATGACGATCAAGCTGTTCAAGAAATATACGACAAACTGGAAGAATATAACCGAGATCTAGATGCGCTTCCTGAGTTATTAAATGAGAAGCAAGAAAAGTACAGTCAACACGAAGCAGAGTTGGAAATAATCGAGCTTCTTCGTGACATATTAGATTATTCGGGTGATCTTTATCGTGCCGCATCATTGACATCACAAATCAATAATACGGGCCCTGCGATAGAGGGGGGTTGAAGGATACTATGAGCTTTCAGTCAAACGCGCAGGAGGAACTAAACCGAGTTCGCGGACATTTAGAAAGCCTGAAGCAAAAAGAACGCAATACAGGAGCAAAATATGATTTTCTGGAACAGCAGGTTTCTGGATTTGAGCGCGAAATTCAATCAGCAGTAAAAAACGTAAACAGTTTTGAGCGAGAGTATAGAGATAGACAAAATACGCTTCAAAACGAGTTAAACGAACATGTTGCTGAGAGCAAAACGTGGCAAAAAAATACGACAATCAGGCAAGAACAGTTTCAGCAGCAAATGGATGCAGGGATAGAATTTGAACGAGAAGAGCGGCAGCGGCAAACGAAAGCCCTGCAAGATGAAATGGATTTACTTGAGAAAGAGTTTCTTGAGTACAGGCACAATACAGAACAAAAAATTAAAGAACAGTCTCGTTTCTTTCAAGAAAGGTTTGTAGATCTCTCGGAGAAAATAGAACGTTTTAAGCAAGCAACACAGGAAGATATTGAAAGGATCCGTAGAGAGTTTCAGCGGTATCAAGAACAAAAAAGCAAGATTTCTGAGGAGGAAGAAAGCAAAAGTCGGGAAATTTTTTTCTTGGTTAGAAATAAATACGCACGAAAACTCCCCAACGCAAAACCATTAAATATGCATGAGCATGCATTGAAGCTATCCACACGATTTGAGAGTCTGCAACAAGAATTCACTTTGTTGGAACATTGCACTGATACGGTAGAGCGCAGAAACATTAGTAACAGATTATTACTACTGGCAAAAATAACCACTGGCGAAGTAAATGCTTGGGAAAAAACTATACATCTACGCCAGACTGAGCTCTATGCAAAGCAAGCGGTTGCTGAACAAAAGGTAACTGAACTAAAAAATTATTTGAATACAGAATTCTTCCCACAGCTCAAGGAATATCATAGTTTGGACCGTACAGTCAGTGATATAGAAAAAGACATTCCTGCAGTTTTTGCAACTTGGCTGGAGCACGAGCGCTACGGACACCGTTACGATGAACTATTAGTGGCTTCAACTAGGGTTTGCAACGAGCTTACAGCATTAAAAAGAAGAGTATTGCGAGCAGACAAAGATCGTAAAGAGCTGTGCATAAAAATACGCCAAGCCTATGAACGCTTCAATAGAAGCAAGCCAGAGTTTTGTTCAGGATCAGAACTTGATGATGCTACCGATATTCGTTCCCCACGTAAATTGAATATGGTGAACGGTATTGATCAGGTTGTTGTGCGTTTCCCATTATCTGGCGGGTTTTATATTTCAGGGTCCGGCCCTTCAGTGAAAAAATTCCAACAGTTTGTTGTATCAGAAAAAGGTGCATATTCTTGGACTGATTACAGTGACATTCAGCGTTTCAGTGAGAAGGTCGAGAGTAGTCTCGAGGAGATTAACGGATTGCAAAAAGGAAAGAACAGTTTTTTGAAGGAGGTATTACAGTGAGCTGGAGTATAAACGGCAAAATGTACCATAACTGGGACCAGTACGAAAAAGTGAAGAAGGAGAATGAGCAAAGTAAAAACCGGCGCAAGGAAAGAAAGCTTCGGCTAGAACTTGAAACACTTCGGGGCGAATGCAAGCGTGTTTCGAACAACATACATGACGCTTCTCGATCGCTGATAGAGCGAGAGCGCTCAAATGAAAAACTAAGCCGGGGTGTTCAGTCATTTACCCGGTTGAAGCAGGATGCATTGGAAGTAATGCAAAAAAATCAGCAAACTTTACGTGACGACTTTGCATATGATCAACAACACTTTGATCACCAAATAGAGCAAAACAAAGAACAAATAGCAAGCCTTGAAGAAAGCTTGAAACAAGCTGAAGAGGGAAGTCGTGAAGAATTGATTAAACAGGCAGTACAAAGGCGTGAGATGTTGACGCAATTAGAACTGCAACATGCCGATATGCAGCAAACATACACCCAAGAAAAAGAGGAATTGAAGAAATCTTATGATCTTTTTGTAGAAGATGTGCAATCAAGTATAGACGAAGTGCACCAGCATCTTGCGGATGCATCTGTGCACATAGAGGAATTGAAGTCTACAGCACAGAGTGATTTACAGAAAGAAATGGCTAGTGAGTTAAATGGTTTGCGTAATGATCAGCTCAGGTGTGAGGTACTTTCTCAAAAAATCGAAGACAAGTACAACACTTTGATAGGTGAAGAAACCCAAACATCAATTCAGCATGAATTACGTACGTGTAAAGAGGGGTATGATCAACTCGCAGACAGTGATTCAGCAAGCAATGCCTATGTTTTATTAAAAAATGTATTTACAGAGCTTGTTGCTACAGAAAAAATTTCGACTTACAGAAAGTCTACTATGAACTCTTCAGCTGAGGAGCTTGCAGAACAGCTTCAGGGGTGCTTGAGTACTCTGCCAAATGAATCATTAGTAACAGAACTTGCTCAGCTTATCGAAAACAAAGCCACCTTCAACAGAATGCGCAGGGAGGGCAGTTTGCCAAGCCATCTATTACCCTTGTTGTACTACGGCCATCAATTGCAGCAGGTGCAGGCAGATATTCAGGTGTTGCTGACAAAAATCCAGACGTTCTCGACAAATCCAAAGTGGGATGGCTATGAACATATGTTTGTTGAGTATCGTAAAGCCGCTGGAGATCTGATTAGTCAGGCCCAAGGAATGATTGAAGACGCCCCTTTTCTTGAGCAACAGCACCGTGAACTGAGATTGCCAACAATTCAGGGATTAAGAAAGAAAATGAAGGAGATCATGAGAGCTAATCCTGACTTCAATATGGTTATAGATGATGAAGAAGGTGAAGTGTTCTCCAAAGCCTTGCAAATGGAATGGGGTAACAAAAAATATACGGCCATGATATTACTAGATGGCAGAATAGAATCAGAAATGATGAATGGTTTTTCTAACTCATCTGAGTGTGCTGATGTAACGAAAATGGTGCAAAAAGACAAGCAATCGGTTCCAGTCAGTGTTGAATTTGAGCCGGTTAACCAGCCCGAAACGCCAAAAAAAGTTTTGGATGCAAGAAACGCAATAATAGAAGGTCATACCAATGAGCACGGACAGCGATAGCCATAATCACGTACAACAGCTTTTCGCGGTAAGACAAGATACTTCAGCGAAGATAGTTTTTATGCATGTGCCGAGTTTCGGTGCATCGCTTTATTACAGCGGATTCGCCAACCCTGCCTTCAAGGCATTTGATTGTATTGTTTCTTTACTTACTGGCGGCACCCGGTCAGACGATTACAGTGAGATTATATACTTTGCCCGAACTGACAACGATGAGCATAGTAATCTCCTACGTAATGTTCCCATGACTGACCCAGTGGGTAGTCGATTTCTTAAACGTGCGGTGGTACCGACTGTACATACACAGTCTAATCAAACCCAATTCTCTGATGACCCTGATGACGATGAGCCAACACCCAAGGTTCAAATTCAGCAAGATAGTAATAACAAGAGTTTTTTTCAATTCTCTATCAATAAACAGTATTCGCTGACTGGTTTCCCTTTCTATAAAAGGATAGAAGACGATCTTCTTGCTTATCTAGAGCAGATAATGGCCATTGAATGGAAGGATGGACAGTATGTTCCGTTATCAAATGGCAAAACTGCGCAGTCTGCTCGCTACCTTGTTTTGGTTGAAGATAGGTTTATTATGGCTATGGGACAAGATGATTATGCCCAGTGGCATGACAATATTCAGATTGCACTACAAAAAAAACTGAATTACATATTTGGTAACCTGAAAAGCCATCAGATTGATTTGGTTGTTCTCTGCTCGCAACAGAGGTCTGAAGAGTTATTGTGTACAGGCAGATTCTACTACGAGCACCCCACACCTGAACAACAACCGATCGGTTTGCTTTCAGGACAAAAATACCCGCAGCTACCCCAATTTTCACTTGATGCCTTTGACTTGCAACAAATACAGATACAACTGCAGCCATTATGTTCTAATTATTGGAATATCCCCTTTGCAGAACCAGTTAATAGACAAAGAACTGATGCGTTTCATTTTTTCTTCAAATCAAATCTTATTGACGTTTCAGACGCCAACGCTGAAAATTTAGACACTTTGTTACAAGATTTACATGCCATGATTGGTCTGCAGCAGGTCAAAAGCCTGGTTGAGGAGCGCATTAACAGTATCAGCGTAGATCAATTACGATCTGACATTTCAGAAAAACCTGTCTGCGGGCACTACATATTCACAGGTAACCCCGGTACAGGAAAAACAACAGTAGCACGCAAAATGGCTGCTCTTTTTAAAGCACTAGGCCTTCTTTCGACAGGGCAGTTGGTAGAGGTTAAGCGAGGAGATTTGGTAGCAGGATATTCAGGTCAAACTTCGCTCAAAACGCGAGAAAAGCTAGAAGAAGCACTGGGTGGGGTGTTATTTCTTGATGAAGCGTATGATTTGATTCATTCACCTGAAGATCAATTTGGTAATGAAGCAGCCAATGAAATTCTTTCTTTCATGGAAAATCATCGAGATAACCTGTGCATCATTCTTGCAGGTTATACCAATAAAATTGAAAGATTTCTTGCCAACAATCAAGGCTTTACAAGCAGAATTTCTCAAACATTTGAATTTCCTGATTATAGTCAACAAGAGCTCATGGCTATATTCAGCAGTAGCGTGGAAAAAGATCAATTTGTGGTGCAGCCAGGGTTGTCGGAAACTATTGCTCAGGTTTTCCAACACTGGGTACAAACAAAAAAAGCAGATTTTGGTAATGGTCGTGATGTACGTAAACTGTATGAGCGTATTCGGCAAAGGCAAAATACTAGACTAGCTACTACCAAGCCACAATTAACTGAAGGCGATAGTCGGTTATATGAGTTAGAGGTTGAAGACTTGCCTACAGAAGCGGTCGAATCACTATAATGGAACTCAGGCTTGCATACCCTCTGGATGAAAGCGTTGTTGCTTTGCAAAATGGTCCAGGCTTCCGCTGGACACTCTGGACGCAAGGCTGCAGCCTGTTATGTACTCAAAACTGCCTGAATCAGCACATGCTTGCAGCAAGTGGCGGCTATAGCTATAGTAGAGACGCACTGCTTGCAACCCTTGATAGCATTGCTGAACAGCATTATTTCTGCCCGTTTTCGCATCAAAAAGTAAAGCTAGAAGGAATCACACTGCTAGGTGGGGAGCCAACAGATCAAGCTGAAGCACTTGAACCCTTACTGCAAGAGTGCCGTGTGCGAGGGCTCTCAAGCATGTTATATACAGGCTATACGCTCAAAAAACTCAGAAGCTTACAAAGTAAAGCTATAGATGCGTTACTTGCGCAAGTTGACGTACTGGTTGACGGACCGTTTAGACAGAGCCAGGAAGATCAATCTTTGATGTGGAGAGGCTCAGGCAACCAAAAAATTCACCTGCTGACATCACGATACACCATGACTGAATTACATTCACGATTTCAGCAGCAGGGGAAAGGAATAACAATCAGCCATTTCCGATCAGGAAAAACAACAATAAGTGGATTGCAATCAAAAAAAATCAGCAGCGCAATAATAGAGGGAAAAAATTATGCACATATTCCAATACAACAAAATTAAGGCAACAATTTGTGTAATTGTGCTGCTGCCACTATTTATTGGTAGCATGTTCGCGATGGCGGAGGATGGACCTCAAGAGGCAGACACACAGGAATTACCGAATATGTTCATTCTTCTCATTGACGGTACTGGCTCAATGTACCGTTGGATGAGAATAGCAAATGATCTTGTTGGCAGTCAGACTGTATCTTTCAGCAAGAATCTGAAAGAAATATCTCCTGATCGTATTAACTCGCTGGAGGAAATTTTTGCCAAAACCATTCAAAGTATCGCAATGGGAGAGGGCTCCATTCCAATTTTTAAGGATGGGAGAGATTATATTGCTTTGTATCTGTCTGGACTTGAAGACACAGAGACGGTATTAAAACCCAGTAACTATATCCACTCTTTACACCCACAAACAAGCGACATACAACCATTATTAAAACAGTCTAAGCAAGAAAACCTTGCAGTAATGGCATCAGAAGACCGATATAGCCATGGTTTTGGCAGCTACAATAAAGTTTATGCATTAAAGAAAATGTTTTCTGACATACAGTTGCAACAAAAAGGCGTCAATAGAGTTTTTGTTATTCGTATTGAAGATATTGATGAATACAGGGCGAAAACTGCTGCTGATGGAGTATCCACACGTCAAGCAGAAAAAGATCAAAAAACGTTTACCTCGAGTTTTACTGAAAGAAATATGGGGGTCAACATTGAAATACGAGATGAAAAACATTTTTTCAAGTGTCAACGTTGTCCAAGTATCAACAACCCCAAAAAATTGGTAGACATATCGATTGATGGAACTGAGGTAATCAGTGGTTTACGGGCGGTTTTTTTTGAAATTGTGCCCAAGGTTATCGAAGATTATCCCGCAAACTTTCTTCAGTTGACTCAGCTTGAAGATGAGTCAATCAGTCTAACGGGGTATAGCGATAAAGATAATGCAGCTCAATTACGAATAGGGTTAGCGGAAACCAGTAATCAACTTGCTAAGAAAACACAGTCATATCAAGTGAAGGCAGAAAATATTCATCTGTCCAGTAAAGCAGGAAAATTGGTTAATAAAAGCGTTAGTGGTAAATATCTTGATACACAGTGGAAAGATATCCCCTTTTTCATACGAGATGGCAAAGCTCTGGCCACACTGAAACAAAATAAAAAGTTATACCAGGTACTGCAACAGTACACCCAACAGCCATTTCATAGTATTAAAAATCTTGAGCAAGAGATTATTCCTACAATCACACTAGATGAAAAAGCGGATGTTATCCGATTATTAGAATCTGAAATTATCATGCCGACAATAGATGCCAGTTTGAGTGTGCCAATAAACGACTCTCTTATTGAGGGGTTTCGTTTATACCGCACACAAAAATTACAAAACATGTCGGTAGACTTTAAGGACTGGGTTAATTTTGAAAATATGTTATGCGATTATGGGAAAAAAAGATCTGGTTTTTTAAATAAACATTTATCTTGCGCGAGTCAGACTAACAATATTGCTATTTGGGGAGGTGGTGGGATATTTTTTACTATTTTAGCTCTATTGATAGCATTTTTTATATATAGAAAGATAAATATACTTACACCAGATGCCTCGACAGAAAACCCGTTTGGGAGAAAAAATGATGAGTAATCGAAATACACATAGGCTAATTCGATTTGTTGGTTTCATGGCTCTTGCGTGTAAAATAAGCATTCTGAGCACTTCTGTATTTGCTGAGGAGACTTTGACACTTCTTGGTGTTAATTTTGATCTCACCGGCGACAGACTTATTATCAAAGAAGTCAGAACAGATGTTTCTGCAAATAATCTAACATTCTGGGAGCCACTCAAGCGGCGGTTTCGGGTGAACGGAAAACAGTGTACATTGCTTGCATCAACCAAAGAAATGAATGAATACAAAGATTGTTCAGGCATCCCTAATTTAGAACAGATAGTTGTTAATATGCCGCAAGGTGTGCTCAAGCAACCTCAAAACATAGTGAGTTATACAAATTATAATAGCTTTGCAGGAAGAACAGCAAACTCTCTAGCAGAGTCGTTTCATATAAAAGTACTTGATATGCCGAATACAATAGATACTTCGGCAGATTATTATTATCTTGTAGATAATTTTAGCAATGGTACTGAGCTCCAGTCGCTACTACCAGTATGGGCAAGAATTATTTCTGGTAGGGGAGGTTATATATTAGATTCAGGGATACAAGAAAAGAGTAAAGAGAGTGGTTTAACCTTAATTACCAGACTAGATCTTAGCTCTGAAAATCATGTAAGTATAAATAATGTAGAGCATATCGAACCGCAATCTAATCCTATATCTACTCTTATACCTACTCCTATACCTTCTCCAGATGAACTAACCCCTATAAATACAGATGAAAATAATTTGCCGTTTAATCCGAATAATTTTCTTTTTCTTGCGGCGGCCATTCTTTTTATGTTTTACATTTATATAACGTTTGTGTATATGCGAGGCAAGTCACGCGAAAGGAAAAGGTTAAATGAAATTAACAGGTTGGGAAACAATGAATAAATTCTATGTCAGGCTATTACTAATAAGTTTTTGTTTACATGTTTTTGTATTGCTAATTCCAGCCCAGGCACTTGCATCCAATGCAACTTCGATACAAAAAAAAGAATATATTTATGCGGCTAGTGTTGAATTTAATAAAGAAAAAAACACCCTGCAAATCAAAGGAATGATAAAAGTAAACAAGTACGATTTGGGTAATTTTTACAAAACTATTGAGATTAAAGGTTGCACATTCACTAACTTTAACTGGAGTAATAAAGACCGTGAACAAATAGATTGTGATGACATGGATAATATTGAGTATTTAAATGTTCAACTTCCAACTGGCAAAAGTAGAGAACAAGGAGAGTTTTATGAATATAACGTGTCAGAAACATCTAAAAATTATGAACACAAAGGATTTAAATATAAAAATAATAAATATTATATAATTAATGAAAAAGTAAACAAAAAAACTTCATTGCAACAACTGATAATAACGCTGCTTGACACGCACTTTATTAATGATAATTGCCTCAATAATAGTTGTTACACCTTAGAGAAGGAGGGCAACACCAACAACATACTTGAATTTAAAGCGGTTGTTGCAGCTCAACCAACTGGAAATACTGGTGCTGTTAGTAAGCCAGATGTTGCAGACCCAACCACGGATGTTGCAGACCCAAGCACGGATGTTGCAGACCCAAGCACGGATGTTGCAGACCCAACCATGGATGTTGCAGACCCAACCACAGATGCTCTATCAGGTTTCTTGCAGAGTAAGAGTAATGATCAGAAGGTTTTGCATTTCTTTAGCCCTCGGGAGCTTGCAGGCTATATGAAAGGTGAGTGTATTCAGGATAATAGTGATCATATCCAGGATGGTAGAGATGATTATTGTCAGCAAGCGCTTTATCTTTTAAAAAAGAGAGCCGTTGTTAATAATACGAGCGAATATTTTCGTTTGATGGAGAAGGATGATCAAACAATTCATATAGATTGGTATAGTCCTACTTGGGAGAATAGCTTGGCACTAGTACTGTTAGGCTTGGATAGCAAAGATAAGTTGGTTCAGTTATTAAAGGGTGTTGCTGAACATCCGCAATGTACAGAAAACAAGTTTACATGCACATGGACTCTCACAAAACAATATTGGCTTTGGCTAATCATAATCATAGTTACAATTATGATTTCATTGATGTTGCTTGCATTATATATTGCTCGCATTAATAGAGTTAATGCAAATAAAAAAATGTCATTAACAAAGCAAAAAAATTCAACACAGCAATCTGATATTTCAGAAATATCAAATATAGAAAAATTCAATAAAAGAATTAATGACACTTTTGAATGTCTAAATGATAATAATAGCAATATTAAAAAACGCGATGTAGTTTGGCGAAGTGGTGATGCTTGGTGGGGGCAAGAATTTGAGGGTAATGAAGATGCAAAAGCATTTTGCCTGGCAGTCGCTTGCGCAATAGTTGAATCAATTGAACCAGGTAATATATTAACAAAAGAAGAAGAAAGAAAAATTCGTCAAGCAAGCATAATGTTCGCTCAAGCGCTTAATGATTCCAGCCCTTCATATAAAGATTTTATTATAGAGGGGACGGTTTCAAACATGATAGTAGCTGTTGCACTTTTAGTAAAAACTACAGACAAAAAAGATGTGATCGAAAATATGTTTGGATTTAAAGGCGCTGACTCAGACTTAAAAATAATATCGCATATTAGAAACTATTCGAATGGAATGAAAGAAGGCCAGGAAAAAGCACCAAAAGAGTGTATTAAAAAAGAATATGTTCAAGATGATATATGGGTCGCGCCATGTAAATCATTTGATCTTGCTTATAATGACGACGAGATCACTGTGTCGAAAATACAAGATAATGATAATAAAAAAAATAAAATGATTGATGAAATAAAAAACCTTAAAACAATTAAAATAGGAAAAGAAAATGAAATTAAAAATCTTGATAAAGAAGTTAAAGAACTAGAAATATTTAAAGAAAGAATTGATGAGATAGAAAAACTTTTTAAAAAGAATGACGAAATACAGTTTGACGAAGTGAACAATGTTTTTGCGACAATAGCAGATACTATTGGCATGTCATTCTCCCCTTCTTTAGCACAAATAAATACACTAAAAACTGATGATACGTTGAGCAAAATAAATACCTTAGTTAGTAAAATTCATGAGGCAGGTAAAAAGCCCCAGAACAGTAATTCAGCTAAACTTGGTGCATTTAAAGGGTATGTTGATAGTTTTGTTGATAAAGCATTTTCGGAGAAGAATAAAATTTTTTCAGATGCAAATGATTCAGAAGTGCGTAAAATTGCATTTTCTGCGTACGATTTGTTGTATAGAATACATTGGATGTTGGATGAAGAATCTGATGACTACTTGGATAACATAGGGTGTTTATGCAGCCAATTAGTTATATATGCAGGGTACTGGCTACTACAGCAACACAAACAAACACTCGTATATAGCACTTCTGGAAAATCCTCACCGTATAACCCTGGAGCCTCAGCAGATACGGCTCTTTATGGGGATGAGTTCTATCACAAGTTTGAAAAGAAGGCGCTTTTAGCCTTAACTTATATGTTTGACCTGAGTGATGGAAGTTTTGAAAGATATAAAAAACTATGGAGTGCTGATATTAAAGGAAGAGATGACTTTATAGATAGCTATTACAATTTGTTAAATAAACCTAGAGAAGATCAATCTATAAAACATCCACCGGTCGAAATTACTCAGTTCAGTATGACTTATTATAAAGAAGATGAAGACAGAAACGTACCGAATAAAGTACCTGGTATGAAAGTTATACTAAAAGATAAAACGCTTAATTAAAGCTAACACTCAATGTGGTTCGTGAGGGAAAATGTATGAAGTATATTGCCGAAAGCCAAGTTTTTAGCAGTGATGATGATGATAATATTAAAAATTTCAAATTTACCTTTAAGCCAAGGTTTTCTTTTTTGAGCCCCAAAAAAATAAATAAGCTAGAGAAAATAGCCATTGAAATTGGTAGCGTTCCAGAAAATTTAGTACTGAAATCATCTTCTAACAGGCAACATGAGCCTTTGTGTTATTTCTCAGTCCCCGAGAGCGAAATGATAGATGGAGAGAAGTGTACAGAAATTACAGGGGATATGAAAAAACGAATTTTTGGAGACATAGGTTTAGTCCTTACTGTTGGTGTTGTGCTTAACCCCAAAGCAATTCAAAAAATTAGCTTGGAAGAAGGGGAATCTATCACTATAGAGTGTGCTTTACGAATACTGAATGATGGCAAGTCATATTATTCAGATCCGCAAGCGTTCATCATTGATGGTGTGCACCTCAAACCCCAGCTATTCGCCCTTAGCTCTGATCGTTTGGAGTATCAGACGGAATATAGCCTAAACATGTCAAAGCATCCTGTTGCAAAGGTGAATCTAGAACATCAGACGCATGGAGATATGACAGATAACACACCATTTGATTTTTGGATGGAGTTACGTGCGCCGGAGCACCTGGAGAGCTTTGATGAGAAAAGTATCTATTTTTGCATGGCTGGTGACAGTGCAAATAAAAAATACTTTTCTGGTATACGTTGCAATATTGACCCAACTGCTGACGATAGTTATGAACTATTGGTTTACGGTGATTCTGAGTTACTGGCAGAACCCAAAGCGTTTGAAAGTGATAGATATACAGTTACTTTCAAGCGTGAGGATAAAGATGAAACAGGAATGCCTCAAGTTGCATTAATAAGTGAGAGGAGTGACAGTAATACGGCTGATCAAACAAGGCCTTTTGAACTATCTGTAGATATTGGATCTAATAAATCTAACACTTCTCTGCATATCGCCATTGAAGATAAAACAATAGTATCAAAACTTCCTAAGGTTATTGTTGAGCAAGTTCTTCCTGATACAAGAGACATGCCTGGTCAATCCACTCTTGGTGAAGCAATAGATTGGTACCCGGAAGCGAAAAGCACACGATCGGTTTTCAAATGCAGGTTGGCTAATACAGGTACAAATGCCAATAAAGCCATTTCAATAAACGGTATGAAGGTTGCTGTAGACATAGAGCCTGATGTACTTGCGTTTACTTCGCCAGATATTGTGCAGTCGCCTATGCAAAGCTTTATACAAATAGTCTCGAACACCGGTATGCAGCTCAAGAGTGCTTATTTGTCAAATAAAGAAGCCGTTTTTGAGCCATTTGAAGTAGGTACAGAACATTTGGCTAAAAATCCTGAGTGTAGTGTTGCGCTTGACTTTAAAAAAATACAATCAATGTGTAGGGAGACCTGTCAAATCAAACTCACTATAGCATTTGACTACACTATAGATGGTAATACACAACAGTTTTCCCATCGCTTGAATTGTACCCTTGCCAAAACACACAGTGACTATTGGTTGGCAATTGACTTCGGTACTTCGGCCATTACTGCTTTTTGGGGAAAGTCGGATGAAGAGGATCTTCATCGTTTTATATTGCAATTGCAGCCAGGTAAACAAGATTCTGATGCATTAGAAAAAAACACACTTTTGTTACCATCGCTGATGTATCTACGCAAAAAAATGGACGATACGCAGGCTGAACAAAGTGAAAAAAATCAAAATATTGAAGTTGATTCAATACCCCACTTTAAATCTATTAATAACGAAACACAACTGATTTCGCGGCACAAGCAAGTATTGCCATTTACCAAGAGTCTAATTGGTATTGAAACAATAAAACATAATGTTACTGATGGAGAAAAAATTTCGCTCGATGTATATGAGCAAGTTATTAAGGGGTTCCTTGAACTATTTCGCGACAAGATTCTTAAAGTACTGGTTACTCAAGGTAGTGATAGACGGGTACAAATTTCTGATCTTTTTAGCAGGATTATTTTTTCTCATCCCAATTTAGTTTCAAGCAAGTATCAACATGTGATAAAGCAGGTGTTTACAAAAATGCCGACGCTTCCGCTTGAGAAGAATAAAGAAATAACATTAGAATGCGTAGATAAAGATATTTTTTTCCTCCAGGAATCGGTTGCTGTAGGATTTTCGTATATCTTTAATCCTGGAGCATGGGATACACAGTCTTCCTCACCTCCAGAATTCGATGGTGTAGTACGGTTTTTGGTATACGATATGGGTGCTGGCACGCTTGATTTGAGTTATATAAAGGTAGAATTTTCGGCTAATATGCCGAAAAAAATTGAACTGCTTGGCCATTATTATCTGCCTATGGGTGGTAACAGGTTGGATTATCAAATTTATCATGCATTACAAGACCTAATGCAACAAAAAGGGAAAATTGCTGAAGAGTTTTTGAAGGGGGGAGATGAGAGTGGTATGTCTTTTAAGCCAATTATTCAAAATGCTATAAAGCAAAAATGGAATAGTGCCGATGCACCAGTAATAGAAGCCTTAGAAGAAAGTGATCAAGATATTCTTGCACGGTATTTAAAAGAAGTGGATCTTTCAGATTTAAATGAAGGAATTGGCACGTGGAAAGAGTTGGCAAACTCCAGCCACATCAATGAGTATATGGAGCAGGTTACAGTTGGAGCATTAGAAAATATTGCGCTTCTGAGTATGGATGCTGGAAAGGTTGAAGAGGGTACATTCAGTCCTGAAATGTTGAATCTTGATCGTGTCATTATCTCTGGAAGAGGTAGCCAGTTTCCCCCGATTAGAGACTATTTTAAGAGTACATTCGGCGATAAGCTGGTTGGCTTGAATGCAGATCAAGAGTTTCTGAAAACCTGTGTACTGCATGGCATGGTGAAATATGTAAATAATGTGCTTGGAAAAGAAGATACCAAGCTTGTTCACAGAGCAATGTTTGGCATTTTGGGTTGTATATTTATTGCACAAGGTTTTTATTATTTTCTCCCGATTGTCCACCCAGGTGATGATGATCTCACGGGCCAAGGTGATGAATTTGAAAAACCTTTTGATTTTAAAGAACTGTGTAGAAAATTTAATATTAAAGAAAATATATCCAACGCTATTGAAAAAGTCACTTTTTGCATTACTTTTGACCCTAAGTTGGCACGTGAGGTCAATGGAGTGTCAAAAGGTGTTTTTGATAAAGGGTTGTTTGTATACGATGAATTGACGGATATTAGTTCAACTAGAGCAAGAAAAGATGGATGGCAATTCCCACCCAAGGGGCGAGTCTCTGTTTCAAAGAAAAGTGGTGCAGTGCAAATAATGTTGGCGCATCAAAGTGGAGACATTGCTGCTACACCTTTTGAATCTGGCAATATGAATGTGAACCAGACGAAGTCACTGTTGATGGAAAAAAATACCTGGCCGTATTCTGATAATTTCAAACCAGTAACAAGCGACTAAGTAAATGATATGACTGAGTCATGGAGTATTTCTAAGCGGTTAACGAGTCAAGTCGTTGATAGCAATTTTCGTTACCGACTAAAACAGTCATCAAAAGAGTGGTACAGCGATTTGCTGGGGTATTTAAAAGAATCTCTATTCAGCTATAACATAGCGGAGCTTCCTGATGAAGTGGAAAATAATGATTGGGAGCGTATACAAGCTGTTCTCAAAGAGCTTTCTGGTAAAGTCGAGCAAACAGACCCTCACACTCTGGTAGTTGATGATTGGAATGCAATTCTGCATATCATGGAGCGTTTGACTACCTCTTTGAAAGATTGGGATCTGTCGATAGATGAGCTTAGCTTCATTAGTGAGAACTATTTTCGTAAACCAATCTTTGCCTTTGAGCGCAGTATTTTGAGGAGCTGCAGACTTCAGCGAGTAAATACAAATAGCAGTAATGCACTCTACAATAGCTATCAGCGAAAACTTGTTAAGGCTATTGGTTTGCCAGAAGTTATTTTGGGGAACACTGATTTGGGTTTGCATATCAAGAAACGTATACAAGAGTTGAATGATATCAGCTTGTTATTTGCAGAGTCACCGGCTGCGCGTGCGTTTGGCTTGGGCAAGGAGGTAACAACCGAAGTGCCTGGCCTAAGTTTCGTTTTTTCTGAAAGCGATGAATTTGGAGTTGAGCTAGCCCAGTTAGCTAAGAATGATGTGGGGCACAGTGCTCTTTTGGATATACAGCACAACCCGGCAGCGGTAAGCCGCAGACTGGTTGAATTTGCTACAGCCAGAGCACCCGCAGTGGGTTGGTTAAAAGATGACTTTGCTCACGATTGCAGCATATTGAAGCAGAACGAAAATAATGTGGCTTCTGTAAAAAACTATCTGACCAAACTCGAACAGTGTTATCAGGTTTGTTTGGCAACAGGAGTACTTGCATTTCAACAAGAAGAAAGCAACTTTGCCAGTGAGCAGAACTTTTCTGACGATCAAGCTGAAGCAATAGTCAGCCAGGCAAAGAAGATACATGGTAATGACGATCAATTAGAGTTTGATCAATTGAGTTCAGTGGAACTGCCAACAGATGATTTGGCGAAACTTTTAGGACAATACAATCAGGTACATTTGTTATCTGAACATAAAAGCATGTTGACAGAGGATGGTTGGGACAGCTTGAAATTGCGCCGTAATCAACTGCTTTACAATATAAAAACTACGACTGGTGTATCAGAAATGGTAGTTGTAGATGGGGAAGGGAATGTTTCTCTGTCGAATCAATTAGCGCCGAATAGCCAGGGAATTAGCGATACGATTGATTATGCCAAAGTCTGGGAGGATCACCGTGAGATGTTGTTTTTTTCTGGCATGGTCATTCCTTTTGTGAGCGAGCTTGAAGAAGGAGAGTCAGCAACGATTTGTCGGACTATGGCGGCAATTTATGAAAATACACAACGGCGACAAAGAGGAGAACCGTTGGAATATGTGGATGATTACAGGTTTCCTGATGATGATCAGGTTAATGCATCAGTCACTCGCGCTACACAGTGTGTTCGAAAGCAATTACATCAGTTTTACAATGGCATATCACAGGATAATATCCGGGGAGATGTTATTTCCCCTCTAATACCAGATAATTTTGTGCAGGTAACTACATGTCTGAGATTTTTGTATTCTCTGCTGTGCTTGGTACCTGTGCGAGAGCTTGGTCAATTTGCTTATCTTCAAGGACATTTGGCGCGATTTTTTGATAGTACTGCGAGCATTTGTGTGACTGATATTAAGCAATTTGTTGAGGAGTTGACAAACATACACTTGTTGGGGATGGGAGACGGATGAAAACTATTGTTCTTTGGGGTAATAGTGGCGTTGGAAAAACCACTTTGTTGTCTACCTATCTAGAGTACGAGGTGCATAGAAAACGTTGGATGGGAGATATTCACGATAATGATAATTTTGCCAGTATTCGGCAACTAAAAAAACATTTGCTTCCCTTACGTAAGCATTCGCACGTGCTGGGAACGGCCGCGACTACAACTTATAAGTTTGTATCAAACGCAAGCCAAGAGCTCAATTTTATGGACTTCAAAGGAGACAAAACCTCTATACACACTTTGCCTGACGAGGAACGTGAAGCGATTAAGAATTCTTCAGGAGTTATGTTTATTGTTCAGTACTCTGATTTACTTGAACGAACTAAAGCATATACATCCATACGGGATGGCCTTGCTCTATTTTCTGAAGATGTACCACATGCACTAATTATAAACAAAGCTGATGAATATCTTTTGAAAAACAGCCCTGATTGGCATCAAGATTTTGATTGGGCTAGCAGATTCGTTTACTGGAAAGATGTTCTGGACAGATTTCATGAGACAACTTTTCTGACAACGGCTTTTGGTTATTGCTTGGGAAATTTCACTGCGGATACCTACTCTCAAACTTCCAGCGTTATGCTGAATTATCCAGCATGCATTCTGAGTGAGTTTGGTGACATTTTACCCTTTTGGAAAAACCGTGATGACGAGTTTGTCTACCAGAAAATTGCTACCGCCTTTGACAGTGTGATGGGACAGGTGTTGCCGTCGGGTGGGGCCGGTTCTTATTAGTGATCAGGTTTATTGGAGCTAGAAAATTTTGCTTGTGAGCGGAGAGGCAAAGAAAGCAGATTTTGTTCTGCCTTTGGTAGGTTGGGCGGAAATTGGCAAGATTAGCAGTGATTATGAAACGCTTCATCAATCAGGAAAGCTTGAACAGAACTTCAGTGTAAAGGCCAGTTTTTGGATGCAGAGAGCTACTGATCACCATTTACACTCTTTTCTAGTGGTGTACCCCAACGTATCTGGAACTCAGAGTTGGTATTTGGTACGCGGCACACAAAATCATGATCGTTACCATAGACAGATTGTATCTTGTTTGTGTTTTACGACTAGCGGACAATTTGTTCCCCTTGTGCATATGCAGTGGGTAATGTCTAACCCGCCAGTAAAGGGCCTAAGCTGTCTAGAGACAGATGAAGCTGTTATAAAAGATTTGATACATGCAGCAGAGAATAATCAACCAACTACTTTAGACAAAGTACTTACGCATTTTGCCGAAAGAGGGGTGGTTAGCCTGAATTGGCCAGAATGCCATTTTTTCTATAGGCAGTATGCATATATTTTGAACTGGCTTGCTTTCAGTAAAACTTTGCCACCTGAGAATGCTTTACCGGATGGTGGGGTGGTTGTATCAAGACAAACCTATGACCTGGGATCGAAGCTTGTATTGGAGGATTACTTTGATGTGGGTAGTCTTGCACAGGCAATTGACCCGAAATCTGAAGGGCATCATTTATCACAGGAAAATTTTCGTAGTTTGAAGACTTTCGATGCATCAATGAACTGGTTTGCGGAGCATTCAGTTTATATAAATAAATTGAGGCCGGGTAAACGCTCAGAAGTACTGGAATCTTTTAGTTCTGACATATTGGTTACATTACTTGATGCTGGAGTAATTGATGCCGCAGACTTGGCTTCCAGGTTCAAACTTTTGAAAGAGCCGTCTGTTCCTGACATAGCTGAATGGGGATCACAGCATGATGATAAAAAGTTATTAAAACGCTATGTGGATCTCACGCATTTCAATCCATTTGATTATGATTATCATATCTTGAGCAGAGAAAGCTATAACCGTTTCATTGATTTACTTGGCTACACAGCCCAGATTGGGGATCTAGTACAGTATACGGATTATCGGCAATATCCATGGCAGGGACAGGTAGCTAGAACACTAGCATTACTGCGGCTTTCTGCTCAATATCTTGATGTAACTAACTGGAAAGATAGAGAGTACCAGCTGCTCAAGAGTATGTTGTTAGATCAGGCTATTAGCTCGACGGATTTTATCGATACGCTGTCAAGTATGACGTCAATATGGGGCGAAAATACTTCAAAAGAGTCACTATATCTTTTGTTTATTGACTACCAGTATGTGCCTGAACTACTTGCCATTGCACTTGATAATGATCTACTGGATGAATCTGAAAAGGCATTCTGTTGGGATAACTTGCAAGAATATATTGTGAGACAATTTATGTCAGATAGGGAGGTTGGCGTACCTGAGAAAATAATGGAATATTTGCCTGCAGACATGCTTGCGTTTGTGAATTTTATTTTATTTTCTTCGGATTCGCTTCCTCATGTGGACATTGCTCGTGACTTTTACTCAAAACCTTTAGCAGACGTAGTGGTAAAAAAAGTGTCAGACTGTACAAAAACTCAGTATGTAGCCCGAATTGAGGAGGTGCTGCAATGGAATAAGTTTTTTGAAGAGCAAGGCATTGATTACTGTATTGCAAGTAAAGGGGTATTGAATAAATTTCGACATGCTTGTCGCTGGGGAGCTCAACTTGTGAAATTGAATCGGAGAGAAGATTAATATGGATCGAAACAGATACGATTATTATATGTCCGAAAAACATAATAGAGACATATTGTTGCAAAATACAATGTCACAGGATGCGTATTTGATTTTTGTGCAGGGTAATAACGACTATACAGTATACAAAATATACTTTCGTCCATATCTGGTGAATGGAATGCACTTTCAGAAAGTAGATGCATGGGATTCAAACGAAGCTATCCCTGTATTTCTGGTTAATCAGGACTCTATGGCTCTGATGCATTTTGTTGAAAAGTATTTCCGGCTTGCTGACTTTGTAATGCTTTTACTACTCGATGTGGAGAATAACC
The DNA here is from genome assembly GCA_035585475.1 of Armandia brevis. Lineage (NCBI taxonomy): Eukaryota > Metazoa > Annelida > Polychaeta > Opheliidae > Armandia > Armandia brevis. The sequence continues at coordinate 3,018 of JAXGGS010045222.1, read as the reverse complement.
AGTGGTCCCTCTTAGATGAACTTTCTGGAAATGAGACTGCGTTTAAACAGTCAGATGACATCTATAAACTTATAATTAGAATCAATGAGAAGGAAAAAGAAATAACCATTAGTAGTCCGGTTTTTCCACTAGAAAAAAACGTGGCATTGAAAATGCACACTAATGAAGCAGAAATTGAACTAACACTTCGAAATGAGAGTAAAAATTTAGAAATAACTAGAGATTTTTGTTCAATAAATAAAGAGCGTGCAGAAAAAATTACCGCTGATCAGACAATAATGAAAATTGATTGGTGTCGTGAAGAGGGTGTTGAAAAATTGTCACTCAATTTTTCGAATTATGTCTCCGAACATTCTAGTTCGTCTCGTACAACTGACACTGCTCTTCCTGAATCTGAGTGCAGCTTGTACCTTATATTTGATCGCACAACGCCAGATTTTGATAAATGGCTTGAAGCTCGTGATATTTTGTCTAATGCGTTTTCAGGAGAAATGGAAGGCAGTGGCGTAACACATCGTGAGGAGTTCCCGGCAGAACTAGAAGCTATGCCTGATGAAACCGGTAGTGTACTGGATGCAAGTAGTCTGAACATACAGTTCCGTACTCTGGTTTCTGATTCAGTGGTGAAAGTATTCAAAGAGGCACAGGAGTCTTTCACAGTCCAGTTATTTTGGTTCGCGGAGCATATTGAAGAAGGTTTTTTTGCAGGCAGTAACAATCTGATGAGATTGTCTGATGGATTGTATAACCCTGCGTTTACTGGTAAGACCAGCCGCATAGCCTTAAATCAAGATATCAGTGCTTTGTTCGGTGATCTTGGCTATTGCCCAGGTATTGATGTTTTCGACCCAGTAGAAGAGGCATTAAGAATGGCACTGACTGATATTGAGCATGAGGATTCGGTCAATCCAATTATTCTTATCATCGGAAATTCAGTACCCAATTTTGATCATGATGACGAACCACTTTTAGAGTTATTAAAGAATGATAAGCGAGTGCTGAGTAATATACGAAGAAGAAGCCTGATTTGGAAAGACTCTTTAAATGTTGTTCGCGACCAGGAAATACCACTTTGCTATTTATATGTTGATTTTTCTAACTTTCCTGACACGTTGAATTCAACCGCTGATGCTAGTGTACTGAGAAATCACTTCAGGCAGTTCCAACAAAAAATAATGAAGCAACTTTCTGCTTCGATTAATGTGCATGGACAAGATATGGCAAGTTTCAAAACCTGCACATGTGATAAAGAAGCTTTCACTGAGTCTTTAAGTGCTAGCCGAGATTGGTTATTGCAAAAAATGAACCAAGCGAAACAAGGTGTGGATTTGGAGTTGCTATGAAAGGATACAATCTTGCTGCGCTAACGCAGAAATGGATTAATGTGGATCATAGAGTTGGTATGGATTATACGCCTATGTTTGATGCATTGGTGCAGTTAGAAATCATGGAAAATTATTCTGAATGGAATATTGTGAATGCCCTTCGGTTAGTGCTTCATTCAATTCAGCATGATCATTTGGATGCAAAAAAAAATTTCCTTGACCAGCTACAAAAGTGGCAAAGTACACTGGGAAATATAAAAGAGAAAGATTCTGAAGAGGCCGTAAAGAAAAAAATCAAAGAGCTTAATCTTGAACTGAGCAGTATACGTTCTAATATTGTTGAAAAAGAACAAAAAACGCCAGAAAAAATAAAAGAAAACTTGCAGAAAGACATGGTAAAACTCGAGCAAGAACTACAAGTTGTTCAGCGAGAAAAAAACCACTTAAATAACTCGAACAAATTGCTTACTGAAACGAGCACAAAAGAAATACAAGATATTTTATCCAGAGGTAGGAAGTCCTCATGATGATGCCTTCATTGATTGATTTTTTTTTAGCCACTTTATTTGTTTTATGCATTCTGTAAAAAGTAAAAGCATCAAATGTGTATGTAAATTGTTATTACGTCTTCCAATGGACGTTTTCTATTATGTATAAAATGACATTGCTTGAGTCAGAAAGTTTTTATGAAAATATGAAATGGGACATGATGTAATGATGCGTTTAGTTGAAGTTCTCAAAAAATATAAAAACGGCTTGCGCTCCAAGGAAAGTCTGGAGTCAATGTTATCGAAAGATCAGAATATAATGAAACTGGAAAAAGAAATAGTAAAGAGTTGTCAAGCCTTGATAAAGATAGAGTCGAGTACAACTGCTCAAAAAGAATCAACAACACCTGAAATTCTAGATCGTTTGCGGAAAAAAAAGAAAGAATTACACAACACTCTTGTAAGAGAAAAGCAAGAGCTTGAGGCAATAAAAAATTGCATTTATGACTATGCTGTAGAAAAAGCAGATAAGGTTAAAATAAAAAATAATACTAATGTCGATATACAAAAAGTACTAAACAGTTCAGTTGAAATAGCGTGTATGGAAGAGAAAATTAGTGTTAGTCAAGGAACGATATGGAAAGAGGGGCACGCGGAGTTTAATAGTCATAAAGAAGAATTTTCAAAGCTAAAGAAAGAAAAAGAAAAAGTCATTGTTGATATCTTTAAAAAAACGAAAAAGAAGACAGTAGATCGTAAAAAGATAAGGGAGCAGATAGAAGATATTGAAAGAAAAAGTGCATGTGTAGTGCAAAAAATCAAGGAAGAGGGAGAAAAAAAATCACTATCTAAACACTTTCACTTGGATGAAAAAGATTTACGTGAGCAGTATCTGAATTTAGAAAAGCATCATCAAAAAAGTGCTACAGCAAGCCTTAAAAAAATACGCGATGACTTGAAGAAAGAAAAACAATTTTTGCTGGAGAAAGGTAATCTCTGACAGGCTCAGTGAACCATGTATTCACTACTGTTTTGAGAATATAGGAACTTGTAAGACTTTCATAAAAATATAGTGTAGGAACATGCTGCTGATATTCGGCGGTATTGAACGGTTCGCTCTTAAGTTAATAATGGCGGAGAGAGAGGGATTCGAACCCTCGAAGGATTTACACCCTTACACGCTTTCCAGGCGAGCCCATTCAACC
>JAXGGS010044889.1:0-23398 GCA_035585475.1 Armandia brevis | reverse complement strand
TTTATTGCCAGGTATCGGTTTGCGTTAAAGAGGTTTGTGAACCATCACGCATATCTCACAGAATACATACTGCGGATGAAATCTGATACACATCAGTAGTGTACTTATTCGTGCAGAGGGCCTTACTACTTTACAGCGGGCCTTAGGTCAGTAGTATAAAAAGTATAGAGGGCCTTGCATTTGCTGTTTTGATTTACAGAGGTCCTAAACCACTAACAAGAGGTCGTCATGTTGGTGAATGTTTATGTTAGTGACTATTGATATATCTCACACTTGAATGCTTAATTGTGTCGTACTGTTCAAAAGGGGAAATGTTAAGTTAAGTTAAGTGTTCTGTTAAGATTAACTTGAGTAAAAGCAGAAGGACCTCTATTCAAATGAAAAGGCTATAAATTGTAATAACATTAGTAAATTATATCATATTCCTTTTAACACTATTGCTTAGTTTATTATACTATAATTAAAGTACATTTAAAGCACTTTGTAACTAAGCAAGTTATTCACCCCCATCATAGATTGTGTATAAAACTTACTGCCGTTATTACATTGTTACCACTTGTCAAACTTAGTTTAATAAGTAACATGGCAGTTGCAGCCCACTATACAACATATACAATATGGTAAGTCATTATTACATTTTCTACCACCTGTTAACCTGTCAAAAAACTTAGCTTAATGTTAAGGTACATTGCTGGTGGTTATCACAGGAGATATAGCTGTGGTGTTTCTTTATGTACATGATTGTTGCAGGACGGTTTTTATTAGCTGAGAGCTGTTGTAGCACATTTTTTATTAGCTAAGAGAGACTATACACTATTTTAATTCTATTTCATCTTAAAAGGTTCAAGAGGCTTTCTGCTCGTGCCATACCTCCGACGAAAGGATCTACTTGTGCGGCTGGGCATGATTTGTACAGTGCTCACTCTCTAAAGATAGCTCCTTATGAAAGGGAGCTTGTGATGACAGATATTGGTGTTCATCTTCCAATGGGCACTTATGGGAGGATCGCATCGACTTCAAAAATTTGTCTCCGGAAAAGCGTCGATGTAGCAGCAGGGGTAAGTTATAATATTGTTAGGCCTTTCATTTTTGTTTCTTTAATGTAAAATAATCCTGGTTTTTAGTCCTTAAATCATATATCTGTATAAAATACTTATTAATGTATTTATGATTGTAGGTGGTAGATCGGGACTACCAAGGAAATGTTGGCGTGGTGCTGGTAAATCACTCTCAAAAAGAGTTTGAAGTCAACGCTGGTGACAAAATAGCCCAACTTATAGTTGAAAGGAATGTAGATTGTCAATTTAAAGAGTACATTCCAAATTTTACCGGTGATGATAGTGTGTTTCAGGAGAGGCCAACCGATCGTGGGTCCCGTGGATTTGGTTATGAAGTTGTTGGGGATTACTATAACTCAATTACTAAGACATACAATCATACTTAGGGTACATCAAAAATAGTACAAGTAGTGCAACTTAATTGATAGTACTCGATAATAAAAGCACTATCAATAACATCTCTTAATTGATTGATTGTTATTTTACTCATAGCAATAATTTACAAATAAAAGTTGCGTTGATAAGCAGTTTTAATGTATCTGATATAATGCGTAAAAATAAAATAGATTTAATTGGCTAAGAATTATGCTGAGTTAACATAAGTTTTGCATAAATAGCCTGTTTATTCATGTAAAGACCACTTCCTGCCTTAAAATGGACTGTTCAACTTGGTTTAGGCACATATACAATGAGTAATATTACAATACTTATTACCTTTTATTTTTGAGTTTTAAGTTATTTACCTTCTTACCTATTTTAAATTTTGTGAATATTATTTACTTTAAGAAATGTGGATTGTAGTTTTGAGGAAGATCAATATGCTGGCCAGGTGGAGTCTTTCTTTACTTATGCACACTTTTTTGAAGATCACCATGGGACAGCTGGTTATGTTGATCTGGGCCTAAACAAATGGTTTGCAACTGCTCAGGATGCTTGGTCTGCAGGGGAAAATTCTCTGCTCAGCAAAACACTGAAACCATCATCCGAGTTGGTTGTAATAGAAAAAAAACTTGCCAAGCCTGATGACATTTTAGTTTTTTCCATGATGATTATTTCATTGCTGCAAAGGTCATTTCTGTCAGCTAGAAAAGATGATTGTGGGTTATGCTCTTTAATAACGTATGGAAACTCTGAAGCCCACCATCCTGGTCTGGACTGCCCCCCAGTTACATCCTGTTCATTTTGTGATGATTTGGATGCTATTGTTGATGACCAATTTGATGATACAATGATGGAATTACTAAATTTTGATTCGCTGTACATTTTTTTAAAATTCAATTTTAAGCTCTTCTCCTTTGAGTTTTTATCAATGTTTGCAATTACCTATTTAAATACTGATTTTGTTAGCTCAGAAAAGCACAAGAAGGATCGAGACATCCTCAAAATGCTTTGTAAAAATAGGTATGTTGTACCCATTGAATACCGAAGCATGTTTACCTTTTAAACACATTTGCCAAAAGCCTGCTGGTGACATTGATTACCAATAATTAAATATTTATGACTCATACCCTATATGTCTATAAATGAAATAAAATATACAAGAAAGCACATTAGATATTTCTTTATTTTTAAAAATGGCCTCAGTTATTGGCTTTAAGCCATGCACTAGCATGATTATTTCTGGTAGCAGTGGTTCTGGTAAAACTATGTGGGTTAAAAAATTTATTGAAAATTTAAAAGGGATGTATACATCTGATACACCCACTGAGATTTTATATTGTTATGGTGTTTACCAGGAACTCTATGATACAATTAAAAAAATTTCTCCTGTGACCATTGAATTTATGGAAGGACTACCTAGTAGACAGGATATTTACGAATTTTCAGAGGGTAAAACACATAAACTCATAATTATTGATGATTTAATGCATAAAGCAGTAGATAACCAAGAAATGGAATTGTTATTTACGCAATATTGTCACCATCGCTGTTTAAGTTGTATATATATTCAGCAGAATTTATTCATGAAAGGCAGACATTCAAGAACAATGACTATGAATGCTTCATACTTAATTCTATTTGAAAATATTCGAGATAAGAATCAAATATTGCACTTAGGTAGACAAATTTATCCAGGAAAAGCAAAAAACTTCTTATCAGCATATTTAAATGCAGTCAAGGCTCAATGGGGATATTTCGTCATAGATTTGTCACCAAATATAAATGATGACTACCGATTGCGAACTAATATTTTTCCGGGCGAAGAGCCAACTGCTTACAAACTGAGGCTATAAATGAGGTGTAATATACTTGTTTTTAAATATGGGTTTGTCAAGGTGTGATAAACATTTTCATTTTTTAAGTTATTTGATATTTAATGCAGATAAAACTCAGAGACAAGTTGCAATCGATTTTGCTTCCAAAGACCAAATTAAGTGCCTTTTGGAAATTGTTGGTAATATTTTGACAGGAACCATACCGATTTCTGAAAAAGAGAAAAAACAGTTAAAAAAACACAAGGAAGTCGTTTTAAATCTTTGGTACATCAAAAGTCCAGTTGAAGAAAAAAGGAAACAGTTTGTTGAAAATATTTTGTTAGTTAACAAACTGTTGGATGCTTCAAAACCGTTTTTTGAAAGTTTAATTTAGAGCATGGACGAAAATTTTACTAAATTACAAATACCTCTTCACCTTGTTGTACAAGATGGCACCACCACTGAAAAAAACAATGCTGCATTGGAAGGGCATAAAGAAGAAAACAATAAACATGACTGTGACATTAGTGGTGTTAATTCGAGCCCTTCACCTGTATCAGAAGTATATGAAGAAGATGCAGAATTGACAGATAGTGATGATGATACATGTCCTATTGATGATTTGGATTTTGATGATGACGACGATGATAATGATGATGATGATGATGATGATGATGATGATAATGATAAACTTCTGACTTGCGTTAATTCATTGAAGTGTTCTACTAAAGAAGAAGCCGAAGCCAATGACGTACAGAAGGCGGAACCCACTACAAATCAAACAAAATATAAAGGAAAGATCAAGGGATATAAATCTAATATACAGGTGGCTCCATTCAGCGTAGGTAAATTAAACCAAAAGTCTGTTGAAAAGCATCATCAGCAAGAAAGCAATGAAAGTAATAATAGTACTGATGTCACTGTTAACATTAGAGAAAACAAAATGCCTTGTAAGCAAGAAAAAGTGTATAAAAGCAGGTTTCCAATAAATTGGAAACATTACAAGTAACCAGTGTGGTGCTGTAAGGTATGTTGACTGTTACTAATGTGGTCACTTATTCAAATGTTAATTGTAAATTAGATTTAACTTTTTTATGCAAGGCATTGTTAAATGTTAAATATTCACCTCGTACATTCTCGGGTTTGATATTTAAAAATAAAAAAATCGGTGGTACATGTTTATGTTTTTCATCAGGTAAAATAATTTGTAATGGTTTTAAAAATATTAAACTGTCAAAAGTTGCATTGAGACAATACGCTCGTATTTTGCAAAAGCATTACCCATGTGCTTGCCTATATAAAATAAGTATTGCAAATATATCAGCTACAGGTGCTCTTGATAGTACTCTTTCCTTACACAAAGTTTGCTCCATTTATTCAAGTAGCTTATATGAACCTGAAATATTTCCTGGTTTAAGATTAAATATGTCAAATTTGCATTTTATATTTTTTACAAGTGGCAAGTTTATTGTTACAGGTATTAAGAGTTTAGATAATTTAGAAAATATTGTTGAGAACGTTGTTTCTCCAATGCATTGGTTATAATGTTGACCACTCAAAAACGTAATTATTTGAAGGATATTTACTATTCGCCAAAAAGCCCAGCCAGTTTTGCTGGCCCCAATAAGTTGTTTTTGTATATTAAAAACCAAGGGCTTTATAACATAACATCAACAGAAATTAAAAACTGGTTGAAGGGAGAGTTGGTTTATACCACAACCAAAGAATTTAGAAGTAAATTCAAGAGAAATAGAGTTGTAGTAGGAGGCTTAGATTCCCAATGGGAAGCTGATTTAATAGATTTTACTAGATATGCAAAAACAAATGAAGGTTACAATTACATATTAGTTGTTATTGATGTATTTAGCAGATATGTATGGACACGATTATTAAAGACAAAATATGGCGCTGAAATAGCCCAGGCATTAAATTCCATATTAACCTCTGGTACAAGAGTTTGTAAAACACTGCGAACCGACGGGGGACGTGAGTTTAGTAATGTTACTGTGAAAGATAGGTTTTTCCTAAAACACAAAATCACACATTTTATAACTTCAAATGAGTTGCAAGCAAATTATGCAGAACGTGTAATTAAAACTTTAAAAAGTAAAATATTTCGGTTAATGCGTTATAGACGTAGTTACAAGTATTTTGATAAGGTAGAGGACATTACTAGTTCATATAATAACACTGTTCATTCTTCTATAGGGGTCCCCCCAATAAGTGTAAATTCAGTAAATGAGAATGAAATGAGATACAATCAATACATTATTAGGTTAAAAAAAGAATTGGCAATACCACGCGTTCTTTCTAAGGGAAAACATGCAGCTAAACCTAAATTACCCTATAAGTATAAAATAGGTAGTGATGTTCGAATTTTAAAGACTAGAGGAAAGTTTGACCGCTTTTATGATGAAAAGTGGTCTGGCGAAGTTTTCGATGTTGTTAGTCGATATAGACGAGATGGTATTAATGTCTATCGGTTAAAAGATAAAATGGGTGAACCGGTTAGGGGAACATTTTACCAAAATGAACTGCAAAAAATAGTGTATGACCCTGACGGAAATTTTTATATAAAAGAAATTGTACGGGTCGTAAAAAACAAAGGTAAACCTAATGAAGTCGTGGAAGTATCCTGGTATGATTGGCCTAAAAAATTCAATCAACAAATACTTCGAAAAGATATTGTAAATTACTGATAAATTGCCTAAATTATTAATATAGTTTGTCCATTATATTTCAGAATGTCAACCTATTTATATATCAACAGCTTTGATTCAATTGATTTGTATCCTTCCAATGTTGGTTGTAATTTTTCTGTAAAATTAGCACAGGAATTAGATTTGTCTGGTTATTGGCAGTGTGCTGTTAGAGAAATATCATTAAATATTTTGCCAAATACGTCTGTGCCAGTAAATACATATATATATTTTGTTGCTGATTTTATTAAAGAGTCATTTGTATCGCAAAAAGAGGAGAAGATTTTCCAAAAATTGTATTTATTTTCTTCAGACATTGTTCAATATTTTTCGTTTAATCCAGCATGGTTTAATGATTTATCAAGAAATCGTTTAGATACATTGTCTTTTAGAGTGCTTTCAGATACATTTTTACCTATTACCTGGGTATCTTCTTTAAGTACAACCTTGGTTCTACGACGAAAGCGCTATGGCTGACGGTGATACTTGGGAAAAACACTTTATATCTTTGTCAAAAGGCCGTCCCAAAAAGAAATTCTACTTCATCAAACCCGAGTCGACAAGAGTGCGTGTTGAAAAAGTTTCCCCAGAACAGCAGTATGTACAAAGAGCTGCTGTCATGCGCAAGCGTAAAGCAGAAGAGCCAAGTGATTCATATGACAAATCAGGCAATGACGCAATTCCAAATTATGTTGCACAACAAAAGAAGCCTACAGCCAAAAAAGCCCGGACCGCAAAGACTATAAATGCAGCGTCTAAAGTAAAAGTCAACACAATATTCGATTGATTAGCAAAATTACTTGAATTGTCAACCAATTATTATAAAACATTTGCTTGAATAAACCAATTGTTATATATATTTAATTATGGGTTCTTTAAAAGGTCACAGTTCTAGCGTAGCTCCATTTGGTGCAATGCCATATGAAGCTGGCATAAACAGGGTAGAATACATAGAGTATCGGCCAATTGCACCATTGTCTAATAATTCAGCTATTACATTTGAAATACCCCAAACAAATGTAGAGCAGATTGATTTCAGTAGAATTAGGCTGTATTTACGTGCAAGTATTAAACGATTTGACAATACTCCCCTGGCTCCCAGCGATGAAGTTGGCTTTGTTAATGCACCTTTATATTCACTTTTTAAACAGGTTGATATCAAGTTACAAGAGACTGTAATTACTAATGGTGTATCTACGGGGTATGCCTTTAAAAATATTGTTGATTTATTGACATTGTACACGCAGGCTGCACAACAGTCTCACTTGCAATCAATATTGTACTACAGAGATAGTAGTGGCAAAATGAATGACAATAGTCCAGTAACTGGTAAAAATCTAGGGCTTGTTAATCGATATATGTTCACCAAAGATGGAAAGGAGGTTGAAATGGAAGGTGTGCTGCATTGTGATTTATCCAGTCAAGAGCGGTTTATGTTAAATGGGGTCAGAATTCAGTTTATTTTTTATCAAAATACTAATGAGTTTCGATTAATTTCCCCTCTTTCAAATACATATTTTGTGGACATCGCCGAGGTTGTTCTCAAAGTGTGTAAGGTATCCGTTTCACCTGGTGTTACATTAGGTATTAATCGAGCTTTGCAATTTACTGATGCAGTTTACCCAATTAAGAAGAGTGAAATTAAAGTCTACAATGTGTCTACAGGATCCAGTGATTTTTCAGCAGATGATCTATTTGCAGGCAGAATACCATCCCTGTTGTACATAGGTCTTGTAAAAAGCTCAAGTTATGTGGGTAATATACAAACAAATCCGTATGATTTTGAAAATTTTAATGTAAACTATTTGTCATTTATGGTAAATGGTAATAGTGTTCCAGCTTCAGCATATAATCTAGATTATCCTAATGGAAAATATATTGATGCGTATATGAGTTTATTTCAAACAAGTGACAGTTTGCCATCTTACACTACAACAAATTCAATTTCTAGATCAGAGTACCCCAATGGCTATTGCTTATACATGCTAGACATTGATGGCTCCAGTAGTGATTATAACACTAATAAGCCGAATTATGGCCTATCTAGATTACATATACGTTTTGGAACTCCTTTAACAGATTCAGTGTCAATTATATGTTACGGCAAATATGATGCAACTATAACAATTGATAAAGTGAGAAATGTTTTCATGTCTGATCAACCAATAATGTCTGAAGAATCAATTTCTAAATAATAAACAATTAAATACCCTCAATTATATTTCTATTCACATATCAATGTAATTTGCACACAAATATACAATGTTTATAATAAAATAAATAATAAAATAAAAGTGTTACTTGTCATAGAAAGCTAGAAAATATATGGGGTGTAAGTGAAATAATTTATAGTTCCCTCGCATTAAATTCCCCCTTAGTTCCATATGGAACAGTATCATTGTTGTTTAAAATTATTCTTTTTGTGTACACCAACTTATATGTTTTCTTTTCAATTGTGTTGTATATTACAGCTGCTTTTTTGGACCTAGTAATTTTTTTGCTATTAACAAGAGTTCTTGTGTCTTTCGGATTATTCAGGACCATATCTTTCATTTCATTAAAATTTATTATCTGTTGATTTTTAAAATTTAATGTAAAGCCTCTAACTTTACACAGTTGCTTTCCCATATTTGTCAAAAAGGCATAATTTTTAGGCCCTGCTGATACAAATTCAGTAATAAATTCACCTTTATGAGAATCTACTTCACTTGTTAAATCTCCCAAGTAATTCCCTAAAGGTAATTTTGGAACGTCATTTTTTGTTATGTAAACACAGGAATCTGTGTCCAGGTAGGTACACGAATTACCTACTATATCCAGAATTGAATATAATTTCAGTCTTGCGTAAGCCGTAGTGAATAGGGCAATAAAAATATTAGTTTCAATATTTTGTTTTACAAATGCTTGATCTGAGGTGTAGTCTATTTGTAGCATTTCATCGGTTATCAGATTAAAGTTAGATATGTTAATTGTTGGATCATATAACATTTTTAAAAATTCACTAGCTTCATTTTCAGAAAAATATTTAGTTTTTGTCATATTTTCCCGTTGCGCAAATTTACCCCAAAATGAGTTTAGAATTAATTTACTAACTGCTCTTTTACCATCATTTTTTTCAATCTCATCAGCCACTAATTGTATTCCTTCGTGTTTGTAATATTCCTTAATATATAATTTTTTAGCTTTTTTGGTTTCTACCCCATTAGGCCACCCAGAAGCGGATTGTTTTATTTTAAGAAATGTGTTTACAAATTCAGTAAACAATCCCCCCGATTGTGTTTCATGGTTATATTCCTTTGTCTCAGAAAAATGGTAAACTTCAAATATTTTTAGAATTTTGTACCCTTTTTTGATTGCGACATTTAATTCAGGAGTAGACCAAGTTCCTACAAATGATCTGTTTTTTGTACTACATTTACAAGGGGTCCTTAATTCATTTTCTGCACATGTATAACACAACGCAAATTTCAGTTTGTTATTACTTTTGAAAGGTAAAACAGGATGATATAAGTCACCAGGTGCTAATATTCTTACTTTGGCTAGGCCAAAATAATTTTCAATTGGAAGAAAGTTTTCTCTAATAATTTTGGGATGACCAATAGGGTATTTACTGCATTTATTTACCCATGGATAGAGTGATGTGAAATCTACATAATGAATTTTTTCCCCTGGGCCAACTTTGTAATACAGCTTAGTTGCACTGCATCTGCCCCCGTAAAAAGCATCCCGGGGTTCTAACATACCAATAAAGTAATCTTTTTTTTCTAAAGACTCTGAAAAAGCCTTTAATTTAGGATTGTCTTTTAAAAATTGGTCAAATTCGCAATCCCAAATACTTATGACTACAAATCCTTTTTCTTTTAGTCTTTTTTCCTTTAATTGTGTTAGACGATATTTTACTTCTAATGAGTGTTGGGACGTTGATTCTTGGTGATGCCTGTTTGATGGAAAGCACTTAACGCACCCGTGCCATCTGCAACCGTTAAATTCAAGGCATACGCTCTCTTTAGTATGAGGATCCGTATAAAATCCGTCAACTTTGTAATTTATTTTTCCACATTTAATTGATTTTTCACCTTTATATAGTGCATGTTGAATTTTGATGTTGTTTTTACGTTCATAGCATGCCAACCATTTCAATGATTTGATACTGTATTGATCTATGTCATTATATGTTTCGTTCGGTAAAAAAGCAATTGGTGCGTTCACAAATTTCATTTTTTCCTTGTTAACAATATTTGTCTCGGGGAAATAATTTCCATTTAGATAATACTTTTCATTCTTTTTTTCTAGAATACCATTCTTGTGCAGTTCTCCATTGTGTATGAAATCACATTGATAAGTTTCAGGATAAAAACAAGTTCTGTAAATTTTCATGCAAAGGCTTGCCATTGTCATACTTTTAAATGCATCTATTCCTCCTTCAGTAAAAGATTTGTTTTGTGTAGCGTTTGCTTGGGTACCAGTAAGTTCAAGAATTGTTTTTCTAAATTTAAGTGTTGCTTTTCTTAAAATGTTAACATCTTCATTACAATACGCCAATGATTCCTTTTTAAAATCAAATATATCTTTTGTGCTAATCTTTTCGTACCATTTAAAAAATTCAGTTCTCTCCTCTTGACTCATATAATCAATACCAAAGTCTGTTGATGCAGGGTAAATACCTATGTAGTTTTCATTTTCTTTGGTGTTAAAAAAGTGTGGAAAATAGCCTTTTTTGTTGTTAGTTAACCCAAATGTTTTTGGTAGCTTGGACAATTTCATTGGCAGGAAATTGATTGAATCGATTATTTTTATATTTAAACTTTTGTGTACGGTAATAGCCATGATCTTAGAACCATTGTAAGTTACCGAAGGAGTAAAATTGTTATTAAATAAGTATTTTAAAATAAAATACCCATCATAACCTTTTAAATTGTGGGCCATAATCGTATAATTTTTGTGTTGTTTTGTAAATACAAATTTACAAAATAAGGCAGCAACGTTTTCACCCATAAAAACTTTTTTACGATAGCCACAATTTGTGCAAGGATTAAATTTGAACTTTTTTGTTTCATTATCAACTTGAGAACAATTCTCGCAACGAGAACCGCATTGGTAGCATTTAGAATTATCTTCAACATCCATATCTTCGCATTTATCACATGATGAGTGACTGATTATTAAGTTTGGTGTATGTTGAATTCTACCACACATAGGGTCATCGCAATTTTCACATTTACTGCAAGAAAGGCACGGGCTAATTAAATTAATGCAGCTGCAGCATCTGTGTGGCCTCGTGGGTTTGTACCCGTTGTCACATTCATATTTATCATCCTGCCTACATTCTACATCGAAGTGTATTACTTTTAATTCATTAAGTTCTTGTTTGTTTGCTCGCGTATAACACAAGTGACCTGGTATTACCCATTCTTTACATGTTCTGCACATATATTCTCCACAAATGTGATTAATAAATTCTCTTTCTTTAATTGACACAACTTTTTCGCAGTCCTGGCATTTGTAATTATTTTTGCAAGTAGCTTTAGTTTTATGATGTTGATAACAATCTTGAGACCGAACTCTTTGATTACAATGAGGGCATGCGAATGAATCGGTGCTTAAACACTTTTGCCTTGCACATGCTTGGCAACATACATCACAAATATGACTTCTAGGTGTTGAGTATGGCGTTAAACATTCCATACAAAAATATGAATGTGAAAAAAACCCTGATATTTTGGTTATCGCATCAAAATGATTGTCAGAATGAAGCAAAAATACTTTGGTAGTATTAGCTTTCCCAGGGGTTATAAATTTGCATTGGTCTTTTAAACTGACAACTATAACATTGACTCCAAAAGCAGACTCATATTTTTCTAAGTCACTGAGTATTCCTTGGTTTGACGTATCTATGCCTGCGTAATTGGCTAAAGCGAGGGCTAGATTTTTTTGAAAAGTGTTTTCAATTTTTTGATTTTTAGTTTTTTTGGCCCTGCTTTTGCGTGTAGCTTTTAATACTTCCTTAAAGGCTGACTCAGATATGCACTTATATTTTAAAATCAAATCTACAGTTGAATATTTTTTTGTTTTATTTTTTTTATCATTTAATGTTAGGTGCCTCCATTGGTCGTTAGGTATCATCATTGCTTTTGCCCAAGAAACCGCAAAAGCACGATACATACATAAATGGTCTTCCGACAAAATTCTAGAAACAAATCTTTTTCTTGCCAATGAAGCCCTGTCAGTAACAATGTTGCGGCCACTACCTCTGACTTGTTTTATCATGCCGACTGATACCAAAAATGATTTATCTATTGCTAAATTTTTATGGCTCTGAAGGACCTTTTCAATCCCTGTTAACACTGTTTTTCCATTTAGCTGTTTTAATTCTTGCAATGGAATGATTATGTCACTGTCTAAATTTGAATGACTGATTATTATTCTTCCTAAATCAGAATTTTTTAGGTCCCCTCTTGTATCTTTAATAACATCGTCAAACAATAATTCCAGAGTGGCCAATATGTCTGAAATTTTTTTACCACGCCACTCTCTGCGAAAATTAACCTGGTAAACATAATTTTTTGCTAAATCTTTAAATGTTTGTACCTTTTGTCTTTCGATAACATAAGAATTTTCAAAAGCTTCTTGGTCTTCAAAACCGGCCAAAGCATATTTACTTTTTCTTTTTCGAGTGAGTCGTTGTGTATTTTTCCTGACCAGATAAGGCTTTGTGTAATATTTTTCTGATCGACCACTTGGTAATGTAGTCTAAAAAAATATTAATCAATTTACATTGATATTGATACCTATATATGTATATATATATAATATGTATATATATATGCTTAAATTTAGTATTTAAAATACCTCGTAAATTTTTCTTCTTTTTTTCTGCTGAACATCTCCATTATTTGTGTCTTCTGAGGATAAATCTTCATTACTTGAGGAATCATCCCTTGTTCTAAAATGTCCTTTTGCACTAGTTGAATTACCGTTATTAGCTGGTAGCTAAAATGAACTTAAACTTTTAAAATTAGATAGCAATAATTTGTCACTAACAAATTAGTACGCCTTATATTAATAATAAAATAAATAATAAAGCAAGGTGTAAACTTTCCTGTGTGCTAGTTCCAGGCTGTTCATTGTCCTTGACATAGCGGCCTCGATTCCTAAATATGGTTTTCCTGCCTTTGGCAGCTTGATCAGTGTTGTCGCTACTGCTTGTACTGTCTACATCATCTCTCTTTCGTTTTGTATTTGTTTTATTTGTGTCCGAGTTATCCTGTAGAGTAAATTATTGTACAAAATAATATGTAACTTGTGTGTAGTATTGTAACGAGTTTAGCCCATATATCTTTAAAATAGATATTGGCCTTTTTGGCACCTCATACATTTACAGCTGATACTGATACACTGCTGGTCAAAATGAAATGACACTCTTTGTAGTTTTAATAGTAACTAAATTACTTACTTCTTCTAAGATAGAAAAAGCCTCCAACTTTCTATTAATATAGGGGTCTCTTTCTAAACGCCACTTCTTGATGAATTGTTTTGCTTCAGTGGTATTAGAGATATTGCCGTCTTTAACTTTGGTATCGAATAAAGTGCGCAACAAGCGCGTTTTTGACGACATGTTGCTTTTATATCGGCTTTAATTGAATCTTGAATATGCCTCACAAATAGTACCGGAAATTTACTGCAAATAGAAACGATAGGCTAAACTTATTAAGGAAAAACACATATTTTTGATTACATAAATGTGTCCACTATTTTTGATCGGCAGTGTATTTGTCCTCGTGACACATTTACGAATTTAGATTGGCCGAGACCACAGGCAGCATGTGCTTTCTCAGAAACAGGCAAATTTAACAAGTCTCAGAGAAAAGCAGGATAAAATATACTTTAGAAAAGGTAAGCTAGCTCACTTGGAGCTTATTTTGTGCACAATATAACGTAGCATACATATAGCCAGTTACGGTACGTTGCCATAGCCTAATGACACGATATTTCGGTGTGTAAATGTGTGCCTTAGTTCTGTTAAAGATCCCGCTTTATCATGCGGTGATTTAGTGCGGTTACTTGACCCGTCATATAATACACATTATACAATTGATCCTGTACAACAACAAGATAATATGCGTTCCCGGTAATAAGCATTCATGTTGAAGTTAAGTGCCGAACTTTAGAACACTGTTTCGGCCCCTTTGCTTGCGTTATTTGTGCCGTAACACGCACTCACGTACATTCAAGAGTTAAACTCTTATTACATATCTTATTTGCTTGTGTCTTTCAGATTCCATCGTTTTCATCTGTCTGCACAGCCTACGCGGCTAATCCTGGTAACCATGCTTTTAAAGGTACATGATTCATTTATAATACCATTTGCAGTGTATTGACATGTTTAAGTCGTCTCTGTATAAGAATATCAGCCATATAATATACCACTGCTTGCTCACGTCTATCTGCATAAAATACAATGGTAGTGTGCCGAACCCTGCTTCTAAAGCTACATTTTCATTTCTATCGATGAGTTCATATTATCACATTCTGCCGACATTATGAGACGCTTACGCACGTCTATCTGCATAAAATACAATAGTGTGCCGAACCCTGCTTCTAAAGCTACATTTTCATTTCAATTCTGCCGACATTATGAGACGCTTACGCATGTCTATCTGCATAAAATACAGTAGTGTGCCAAACCCTGCTTCTAAAGCTACATTTTCATTTCAATCGATGAGTTCATATTATCAAATCATTAATGTTTCACTCTTTTAATCTGGTGTTTATCCTACACGCCAAGAATATGCTCACATATATATAATAATTAAGTGGTACCACATTCTGCCGACATTATGAGACGCTTACGCACGTCTATCTGCATAAAATACAATGGTAGTGTGCCGAACCCTGCTTCTAAAGCTATGATTAATTTAGATTACCGATTTACAATGGTAGTGTGCCGAACCCTGCTTCTAAAGCTATGATTAATTTAGATTATAGATTTGTCTTTTAATTTACATGTTTAAGGTGCCACGACACTAAATATCATTCCCCTATATGTTACAGTTTACAATATCATCAAATCAATAGTGATCCCTCTATTTAGTATTTACATTTACTGCTTGTTGTTATTTACCCACACAAACACATACACGTATTCCTAGCGCGGATTTTTACATGATAAATATTATATCAATAACTATCAGCTTTCTAATAACGCCCGCCATAAAATACCCCGACCTGACGTGCATCCTCAACTCACTACCGTAAACAATCATTACTCTATTCAATTCAATTCCCCGCACCACTTATTTATCATAGGAGAATTGATTATTTTATAACATATATTTATGTATCATTATGTTTTGGCTTAATAATAATGTAGTGTTTTTCTTTTACAGCTTATTCTCCTCGGAGCTGTAGCTTTAATCGCGAGCCGAAACGATTGCAACAACATAACAGGATGCTTTTGCCCCGATATGGAAACGATACTCTGCCCCGGGTCTCAATTAATTGATGTCTCGACTTTGGTGCGCGCTCTACGACCTCAATTTGTGTGGCTAATCGACGTGAGAGGAAGAATATTGCGATTCAATTTCATAGAGGATGTTGCTCACGAATTTCCTAACTTACAAACATTGCTAGTGAATGACTGTGAATGCACAGAAGATCTTGTGCGGCAATTGTTAGTCAGCTATAAGTTTGAGGTTGATCACAACTGCATATTACCTAAAGAAACCACGACAGCTGTATCTCCCTTGATAACCACCAGCAATGTACCACCTCACGTGATAACTACCAATATACCCAAAACGACACCAATTGAGCCTCCAATGATTACCACTGATGTCCCCGAAACAAAAATCATCACACAAACTTCCGGGGCAACGCAGATTCCATTAACCAATACGACCAAACCAGAGGAGTTTACAACCACAAGTACCACCGCTGCAACCGACCGCACTACTGCAAAAAGTTCAAACCCCCCGACCTCCTCACCGACCACAGCTCCTATTTTTCCAACTCCATCTAAGCTGACACCAGAATTTGCGGACACATCTATCATTCGAGCCTTATTAATATTTATATCATCCGCAGTAGGGGCTATTTTTTTGTATATACTGGGGCGAATTGTTGGTAATATAAGCAACACAGTTTCAAGGATCCGAGCTAGGATTAATTTACAGCGGCAAAACGACGGTCTTCATATCCCCTTGGACGAGGAAACTGGTAATCCCCAGCACCCTAATGACAATGGACAACGCCCCCCGATTGTTAGACCCGGGAATGTGATTCATCTAATGGAATCAGTTTACAGATCAATAAATGATCTAGCTACTTCCATAAGAGATAGACGTAATGCCAATCCTGATCTAGACCAAATTGCCACTAATCTAGAGGAAGCCCTTCGCAACAATGATGGCAATGGAGGAGCACGACCAAAACAGCCAAATCCGAACAGAGCTTCAACTAGCAGACCTATTAATACACAGAATCAAAGACGAGTGTCAGCTGATGGCCCATCCTACGGTAGTACAGATAGTACATTCTCCTCAGCAAGCGGTGACGGCCCGATTTATGCAAATGTTGACCACAGAAATGAACTTGCCATTAGACATACAAGGTTTTGTGAGTTTTGTGACACTGAACATTATCTAGAGGATTGTTGCCCTAATAAAAAGTGTGAAGTTTTACCAAGCGAGGGTATTGCACACTTTAATGCAAAGGCCAAAGAACCAAGTTTATCAACATCTGCTAATAGTCAACCATCTGCTAGTGCACGTACCTCTACTACCGAACCTCAGAATAAGGCGGCTGAAAAACCAAAGCGTTGTGATAAGATTATGTTGAACAATGATTTAAAATCACCAAACAAGAATCCTGATGGCCCCAAGAAAATAAACAATTTGAACAATTCAACCGAGGATAAAACTGATAAGCAACCAGCAAGCTTTACACCGAATGTGGCTGGTCGTCCGCGAGTGCTATTAAGTCGACAAAATGGTACATTTTTCCGATATCCAGCATTACCGGGCTTGCCTCCTGAACATCGTGCACTTACCAGATTGAAGAACACAACCGACTCTGACGCTGTTACCAACAATGTGCGGGAGAGACCTATTGTTCCTCGCCGACCGTCTGACCCGTCTGACGCAAATGTGCCGGGACGCCTTCCACCGCCACCAAATATTCCACTGCCACCAAATACAGGTACCGTATCAGCAGGTATGTTTCATTATTTATATTGTGTAATATGTCTGCCATTATACAATACATTGATTTAACATATACAATATATATAAGTAACCTCTATGTATTGGCAACATATCAATTGTTTTGTAATACACAAGTTATATGTAAATATTTTATTAATAGAGATTTGATGTGATTATTAATGTCACTTGTAATAAGTGTTTTTCAGTATTTTAACAGTTGTTATGTTTTATATTACAGCCCAAAACATGGAGAATGAAAATGCTGCTAATCAAGGAGATGAAGAGGCAAGCAGCCATGACATTAAACCTCTCGCAAACCCAAACCGGGGTCGAAACCGATCGAGGTACCGTGATGCGGAGACTGAGGAGACTGAGGGCACTTTACCGCGTAGCCGTTCTAGATCAGGTAATAAATATTGAAAATTAACCTTTGTTATTACTGTATTATTGCTTATAAATTAATTCAAAGCATAATTTAAATGTTATGTTTTATATTTTAGGAGAGCATTACAATCCGCGGAACAGAGTTGCTTCACAATCCCCTGTACAACACCGACGCTCCAGATCTCTGATAGCAAGTGCTGCCATTGCTGCTGCAGCAACTCCAAGCCCGTCTGAAGCAGCTTCACCTCATCGTTCCCGCTCGTTAATAGCACGCGCTGCTATTATTGCTGCTGAAACCCCGGGTCCAGGTGAAAGAAACCGATCCAGGTTCCGTGCAGCAGAGGTTGAACGACCAGTAACTCGTAGCCGCTCCCGCTCCTTGGCAGCCCGTGCTGCTAATAATGAACCTACAGGTAATGAGTTTTATATAAATAATTAGAATAAGCAGTGGATTGGCTAGATATAGTTAACTAAATTTTATTAGAGTTAAACTGTCAAGTTAAATATTAATGTTAATTATTTTATTATTATTTTGTAGGACTGAATAATCAACCCAGAGAGGAAGTTATTGTCTGCCCTCCTGCTCCTGCTGAAGTACCTGCTGCTGCTGCTGCTGCTGCTGCCCCTCGGACTGCCGCTGCTGCTGAAGCAGTTACTGATGCTGCCGTACCACGAGGCAGAAGCCCCTCACGACGTCGTGTTGCTGAGGTTGAACGACCTGTCACTCGTAGCCGCTCACGCTCGCAGGTTGCACCCAATAATGATCAACGTGAAGGTAAGGCTTAATTCTGTATTTATATTTAGAAACAATTAACTTCAGGATTTACCCTTGTTTTGATATTATTCTAAAATATTACACATTATTCATTATTTTTTCAGCCGCAAATGAGCCAGGAAACCAAGCTCGACCTACTGCTGCTGCTGAAGCAGTTGCTGCTGCTGCTGCTGTACCACGAGGCAGAAACCCCTCACGACATCGTGTCGCTGAGGTCGAACGACCTGTCACTCGTAGCCGCTCACGCTCGCTTGTAGCACCTGTTAATCAACGTGAAGGTAAGGCTTAATTCTCTATTTTATATGAAAAACAATTAACCTCAGGATTTGGTAGCGTGGTGGTTGTTTAGTAATATGATGAATGTATATCTAGTGAGCCATGATAATTTAATTATGTATAAATATCAGCGAGTTTATGACAAGTCATGACAGCAGATGAAAATACAAACACATTTATTACTTAATCAACCTCTGGTAGTGATTATTACAGTGTTGGGGACCCCGAACTTTACTCACATGGGGCAGACACTGTTGTTTGGATATTATTTTAAAATATTTATACATTTTATTTTATTATCTTTCAGCCGCAAATAACGAGCCGGCAAACCAAGCTCGGCCTCAATCCAGGTATGCGATTGCAAGTGTTGAGAGGCCGTCAACCCGAAGTGTTTCTACCTCACTTGCAAATAAGGGAAAAGCGGCGACAAAGGGTCAAACTAGGCCCCCGAGCAGGCCCACTAGGCCCCCGAGCAAGCCCACTAAGCCCCCGAGCAAGCCGTCAAAAGAGAACAAAAACGGCAGGATATTTTTATAAACTGAGTGAAATATGTATTGTATTGTAATTGTATTATTATTATTTTTATCTTTTAAAATGTATAAACTAATGTAATATATTTTGTTTTACAGACAAACCAGGAGATAAGAAAAAGAAAAAGAAATAGAATGGTCCGTCAGATTCCGGTTATATGCTGAGGCCCAGCACAACTCAAGTGGAGTGGTAACATATTTAAAGTACAAGGACTCAAAACAAGGACTAAATTAAAACTATTTTATTGTCATGCATTTTAAAAAATTACATATTACGGCAAATTATTTCATTTATATTAAAGTGTGATTAATATTCATTAATGTGCCGTAATATATACATCATAGGTAGTTTTTAAAAGCCAACATTCAGTACTAATCAAATCATGTATTTTAATTACTCAGGGCATAACAAGCAGCCCGGGTACATTGCAGCTCCGTGAATCATTTTGCAGCTAAGCATGGGTATAAATCTAGGGACATATTTACACAACTCTCTGCACAAAAATTCATCGAAACAGCTCTTTTCTCCTGTCAAAATACTAACATTTGCCGTAATTCTATCAGGAAGATCAACAAACTTGGTCAAATTCATGCAGACATAAGGGTACCTTGTCTCTGCCTTAAACCCTTCAGAAAAATCTAATCGTTTCCCGAGACGTGGTTGTGTCTTTACTAACTGCATGCACACAGTAAATGCATATGAATTACGGCACAGCATTAGGAATTGATGCTCGGTCATAGTAATAATTCGATTACCAGCAATCCCACGTGCATCGCTGAAAACCACATTGAGTGTATTTGCCTTGTAATTTATGAATTTAACCTTAATATTTCTACTAAGATAAAGAACAATGTTTTCACCCTCTGTGGTTACTGACCCTTTACGAATACCCCCACGGACTGGCAATTCCCCAAAATCAGAAATGCCATACTCAGCAGCTAATTCCTGTTCGGACAAATCAAAAATAGATTCTACCCCTTCGATTGTTGTTTTTTTGATGGTTTTTTTATTGCGCTTAACATACTTTCTCTTCGATGTTGAAGCAGAGCTATACACGGAGTCTTCAGTGGGTACAGGAGAAGCAGGCCTAGAAGTCTCCTCAATTTGCTCATCTTCAGTTACCTCAGGAGGTTTGATTGCTTTCTTCTACAAATAGAATAAATCACTTTTATTTACACACTCACACACACACACACACACACACACACGCACGCACGCACGCACGCACGCACACACGCACACACACACGCACACACGCACCTTTCGCTTTGGAGCTTTTTTAGGAAGCAATGGTTTGCTTTGGTTATCTAGTTCAGCAGAAGTCCCTGGTTGTGAGTCTGGAACAACATGTTTTTCAGGCTCCACTGTTCTTTTGGGGCGCCCACGACCGCGTTTAATAGTTTCCCTTTTGGCAACTGATTGCTTCGGCTGAGATGTAGTATCTATCCTGGTTTTGCTGTTCCTCGTCTGTAGGAATTTAATTAATTAATGATGCAATAGATTATATTAAGTATATACATGTAATTATATTACACAAATTATGCACCTGTCTACCCCCTTTCATAGTGCCGGTTTTGGGTAATTGATTTTGCTTTTTTAGATGACCAATATGATCCTGAAAAAATACAAATTGTTAGTAAAATATGGACCATAAGTAATTAAATTATAGTATTCTTTTAGCCAAGGTTACCTGTTTATTTATATTTTGGCCTCGCCTCTTTTTCGGTACCTAAAACAAAAACTTTAATAATATCAATAACTTATACCTTGTTCAATGGTCTTCTTACTTTCCTCAAAATTACTTTAGGGATGGCAGGCTGAAATATAGCTTAAAGGGGCATTTACTCAATAAATTTATTAAATCACCTTAGAATCAACTGAGTTGGACGCGGTTGACATGCACGCTATAGAAACCTTAGGTGCTCTCTTATGAGCAATATAGGTCCGCTCATCGTAACTGTCGTCATCATCATTATCGTCAGGCTCCACAACTTCATAATCATTTTGCTCATGAGCCTCATCCCCGTCTGAGTCACTTTCTTCGACACTACTAACATCTTCACCACTTGCACTCTTCCAGTCCCCACCACGCGAGTCTGCGTCGTTGTCAGTTTCATCTTCATCAGACTAAAATTAATGAAATTAATAACATATTTATTAGTACACCCAGGTTTTATAGCATAGGTGACAGTATTAATTTCGCACAATGTTGCAAGACGCACAATTTGTCCAACCATATATGTATGTAATATCACTTGTTTTGCAATACACTTGTTTTTTGTTGCATAAATGACAATATTAGCTAACACACAATGTTATAGGGCATGCACATGTCAACCATATATACATGTTTTATTTGTTATATGACAAACTTGTTACCACACTGCAAGACATGCACATGTCAAGTTGTATATACATGTATCAGTATTATGAGATTACTCACAGCCCTGCCTCTATATAAATGAACTTGTTACTTATAGCACTGCCAAACCATAAATACATGTATTACAGCTATAAGACAGGTCAACTCATACCACATGTAATTAAACTTTGCACATACCAACCCATATATACATGTATTATAATATGCCACACTTGTTACTTATTAACATCCCCAAGACATATATACATGTGTTATTATCAAAAAGACAAACAAGTATTATGATATGGCAAACTTGTTAATTATTATTAAACCAAGCAATATGTCATCACATTAATATTCAGGTAATATTATTATTGTAAATGTGATGAGCTCGAATTGCCATGAGCTGTAAATAGTGTTATTAAGTTTAACACAGTTTTGTCTGTGTTTAACACAGTTTTGTCTGTAAATGTATTTAACCCAGACTGTTATAAAGTTTATGACATTGTTAATGTTGTTGGTGCTAGAGTTATCATATGGTGATGGGCGGGACCACAAAACTCGGCTATGGAGATTACTACCGCGAGATACTCACCATGTTTAGTTTTATCTATTTTTGAAGGAGCTTGTCTCCTAGTTCATGAAAGTGTATTATAATAAAATATTTGCTACATACCTGACTATCTTCTGACTGGCCATTGACTTCTGTTGCTTGGTCATCAATGTACATCATAATAATACCAATTGTATTATATTGTATCCCCACTCAGATTACTCTAAAGCTGCCTTAATTGTAAAATCACCCTCCTTTTATACATTTTGGCATCTATGGATTTAGTTTATTTACATAGTTACCTGGCTCACAAAATATGTATCATGTGATATTGATAAATTGACATCCACGTTACCATTATATAATAGATTTGTGACTTACTAGTAACATGGATTATGTGTGAAGTGGTTCCATCAAACAACATTAATAAATTATTTGCATCAAAAACTACATTGTTATTAAGCACCAAGAAAGTACCGATTGTGTCATTGAAACATAATAGAAAATCAGCTTATCAGTTTACTCAAATTTATAACAAATGCCAGCAACTTTAGTTACACCCAAGTTTTAAAAATGTGAAAGGGCAGACTAATCACAATAATCAATAATGCAAACTAAATCCTACCGACCAATATGTTTCCCTTTTAAAAGTTAATATTACTTAATAATTGCCGGTGCCTATATCTGTAGAATTATTTTCAGTCTAGTCAGATCAACTTTTGAACTTCTGAAGAAATATGGCTGCCAATAGTGTTGCATTAGGTTAGTAATTATACATTTTAATCAACTAAAGTGTGTCTTAATCTTTTGAATGCATCCAGGGTATTGTGCCGCTAGCTAATTATGTGAGTAAGCGTACATTTTGTTGCTCCGCGTGGATGTGAATTAATTTCCAGGTGTTGCTGGAAATGCAGCATATTTAGCGATGACTGAAAATCAATTCACACTTACGGGAAGCCACAAAATATATGCTTATTCATTATTGATATGATATACCGTGCATATTGAATTCATCAAATGATTTGATTTGTATTAAATAATAAATCAGAATACACTTTGTGGCTCCGCGTGGGTGTGAATTGATTTCCAGTCCTCGCTAGAAAACGAATCATATTGAATTCATATTGGCTTCAAATTCGACATAAATCAGAATACACTTTGTGGCTCCGCGCGGATTTGAATTGATTTCCAGTCCTCGCTGGAAAACGAATCATATTGAATTCATATTGGCTTCAATTAATTTAACATAAATCTGAATACACTTTGTGGCTCCGCGCGGGTTTGAATTGATTTCCAGTCGTCGCTGGAAAACGAATCATATTGAATTCATATTGGCTTCAAATTAGTCGACAATATTAATTCAA
>JAXGGS010044556.1:0-23416 GCA_035585475.1 Armandia brevis | reverse complement strand
ATTTCGTGTATAATTGTTAAAAGATTTTTTTTTTTTCACATATGATGTTTAATTTGACGCAGTATTCAGAAATCGTATGCATTTCACCATTGCATTCAAATTACGATATAAATTATAACAAAGCACCAACTTAAGAGTTGAAAATTTATTATCATATGCTACACCTAATTTATTCAAATAAATGACTCTATGTGAACAAAGTCAGACACTAGATGTACTTATATGAACACACAAACATACAATTTAGTTACATTAAGACATGGGCCTGTATTCCGGACAACATAAATAGGGCAATACTAACAATTGTCCTCCGGCGGTCAGTTGAAGAGAGATAACTAATCACCTTTACTGAACTACATGTTCACATCACCGCCAGGACAATACGTCGCTTTTCAATAATCGGGCAAGTTCGGAAACCAAAGACCTAGTTCTGATCTCTAGTCTGACCGGAAGCGACGTATCTCCCATCAGCGGCGTCGTCCACGAGAACTCATTTCCGGTAATCGTAGTAACGAGGATGTCGGTTGTATTACACGGCCCTGGTGGAGAGTAATTATAGTTAATGACCGGCTCCTGAGGCGCAAATATCGCACTGACGACAGGTAAACGACAACACGTGCAAGCGGCGGGGTTACAGGAAGGATATCCACTTCCGTACACGTACTGAAAATTTATTCTATGATCACTCCCTGAGCAATTAGTCTAACTAGAACCAATTAACAACATATTATATGTATTTGATTAATCAGATACTATGATACAAAACTGCTGTTCTTAGCTGCTAATTACCCTTATAGTTATATAAATACATTACATGGTATAAGTGTATGGCTGGTACATAAAATCGCAGTCAGTGTCCATGCCGTTTCTGATGTTAGTCACCAAACAGCAAATCATACAAATGATTATTGATCATCTGTGATTAGTGGAGAGCGCACTGATGAGGACACGGCAAATGTGGAGACATCAAAAGTATGGCAGCATAATATTTACAAAGCAACTACATATATCTAAATACCATCCTAATACCTATTAGCCTAGATACTCCGTGATGGGAGAAAAATATTAATCAAAATGATGGCAATCCTTAAGGACGCGTATTATAGCAGTTGAGTATAATCTTTAACAAGGCAAAGCGTACTCGGTTGCAGAGCTTTGTTGACAAGCTGCCAAAAGCATTTCGTCTAATTGGAATATTGGTGGCCTAAATTGCATGCAAACGTCCGAGTTCTCCATTAAGGTATCAGATTATCAAACGAGGGCGGAACTCTTCCCATGGGAAGGTTTCCCTCTCTTGGATTATTCACCAGGGGGCGCTCGGATTGATTGTATTCAGGCAGATCCTCCGCCAGTTGTTTTACCCGTCGCAGCATCATTGGTGTCCCCTACGCCGCGTTTATCTTTGATTTTGAAGAGATGTCGGACCCCCGCCTGGAACTGGCGATACTTGGACGCGTAGATGAAGGGGTTCACGCAGCAGTTGGTAAACGTCATGAACACGGTAAAATGGTAGATGGTGCTCGTGAAGTCGATGTACGGGTAGTCGAGGCCAAGGTTGAACAGCAGGAAGTAGAATTCGTTAAACCCCCAGGAGAATAGGTAGAAGGCGACGACAATGAAGAGCATCTTGATGACGTTGTTGAAAACCTTGTCGTTGGCGCTCTGGCCGCCGGTCGCTCCCTCGGCGGGTGCCACCTTCCGCTTCCGGAGAATCAGGGCCATGCGGCCGTAACAGAAACAGAAGACGAAAAGAGGTCCGGCAAACTGCAGGGTGAAGATGTAAATTCCCGCTACTTTTCTCGCGAAGTCGCTGGCCCAGATTGAGAATACCGAACATCTTCCGTCGATGACGCCACTGCTCGCAATAGAGTAGATGCCCTGAAACAGGGGACCGTAAAGCCAGATGAAGGGGATAGTAAATAGCGCTTTCTTCTTGGTGAATGACGTCTTGTGCCAGATGGGGC
The DNA here is from genome assembly GCA_035585475.1 of Armandia brevis. Lineage (NCBI taxonomy): Eukaryota > Metazoa > Annelida > Polychaeta > Opheliidae > Armandia > Armandia brevis. The sequence goes on along the minus strand of JAXGGS010044556.1, from coordinate 21,452 downwards.
GCGTCATGGCCACGTAGCGCTCGATCGTCACTACCTGTAGATTCGCGGTTGATGACGTCATCATCGCCCAGAGCGGAGCTGTGGTGACCCACACGCGGCAAATGACCTCCCCTCTCAGCCCCTGCATGGGCTTCGAGCCCTCGTCGTTGAAGATATAGGTAAATAGAAGGACCACAGCGCAGCTGCCGTCGATCAGACTCTGATTCAGAATGTACAAGTTGGTCACTTGTTTCAGCATCCGCTTATAGTTGACAATAACTAAAATAACAAAAGCGTTGCCCAGTATTCCCAAAACACCGAGGGCCATGTAGATCTTTGGGAGGGTTGCTTCCTCGGCCGACAGCCCGCTGCCCCCAGAATCTCCATTCCCTCCTACTGCCCTAGCTCCTGTCACCGGGCCATCTTCCTCAGTGAAGACGTCCATAGCTTCTGCCGTTACTTCACCATACCCTAGGGTGAACCGCATTGTCCCGTCCTCAGTCACTCCAGCCATCGCTTACTATCTGTCTGTGTTTTTGCCCACACTAAATGCCGTCTGCTCTCAGTGTGACTTTTGGCGGGGAAAGACGTCACGTTTTGTCGGCACTCCGCGTGCGCTTGGGTGGCCTACATGTGCACTCATACATTTTACTAACGAAGAGCGCCGCAAGATGCACATGGGCACAAGCCGTTACTTCCTGGTAAAATATCACATATATCAGGTTCTGTATAAGTTAGGTCAAATCCGCTCCTTAAACAACTCTGCAATCATAATCATTTGGCATATGAATTAAGCATTTTACCCAACGCAATGAATTCATTACCATGGGCACTAGCTACAAAATTGGGATAATCATCAGCAATTGATCAAAACTCATTCCGACCATGTATCACGCCCTGGCTGCAGAGCCAAATTACTGTCAACCTTACCTCTGTCTGGCTTGTACCAAGCTTGAGCAAATATCGGTCACTGGCTATGTTGATTAAGTGGAATATAGCGAGAAGAGTAAAGGGTTTTAGGGTACCCAGATTAACTACTAAAGCCACAAGTAATCCCTACGTTTTTCTTTGAAGTAGGTGGACAATCTACCAAGCCAAGTTAATGAGCTGATTTTAGTCTGATTGATCTTCATCAACATATTCACTTACTTTACTCTCAGAATAACGTTAGCGTTAAATTGAAATTCACAAGCAATTTGAATATGGAGCTGCTCATAGGGATCAGCTAATTTTAAAACCATAGAACTATTTTCCCGACCATTATGTCATCTTTTGATGGAGCGCAAAAACCGTGGCACATTTAGATGTGTGGACACTAAAATTATTCTGACCCAATTATTTCGGAACACCGTCTTGAAAAGTACATTATCAAGGTATAGATGTCCTTCGTGGAAAATACTCAGTACAACTAGCTTTTTATACAACATGACGATGTAGCAGCGGTAAAACACACATAGCTGGTTACATTAGCCATTATCGTTTTCTTTAATGTCTTGGGTGATACGGAAAAAGATTAGCATGAACCTTTTTCTGTGAACATAAAAAGTTAGACAGTTATTATTGGACCATACACGCGATGTCTCAAATCTAGGAAGAGCAAATTAGGTTTTATCCTGTAACTAGGTTTGCATATCGACCCGTAATGACTAGATTAACCGCGACTCGATATGATATTTTCGATACTTGTATCATGAGTTCCCCTCAGATATGAACCAATAGAATGTGCATTGGCGCAAATTTGCACATTCACGCTGGAAGTGAACTTCTGTGTAAATCAGGGAGTATTGATTAATGTCATGTGTTTGCAAGTAGATAAAATCAGCTGGTTATGAGATGGAGTTATTAAGATGAAGCCGATGTAGCGTGCCCATGGTGACGACATGTGGAGCATCTGACCATCCTCTGACCCTTCGATCCCCCGGGATACATCTTTGTCTTACCACCTGCGGTAAATCGATCTCTTTCTTTTCTCTTGCTGCGAGCATTTTATCAACTAGTAATGGGTTTGTCGCACTACGGATAGCTAATAGTGAACTAACTGCTCCGGAGCAAAGTGCTTAGTTTTAAAACTGCTGAGTTTATATACACCTGCATTAAGGACAGATTATCTCTCTCCGTATGCATAAAGGGTTTACCATGCGAATGGGTAGGGTATAAAAGTTTAATTTATATGCAAGAGTAGATTACTGCAGAGCCACACACATAATTTACACTCGATATTCAACTGAAAGCATCACTGGTACTTACATTTAACTTGCAAATCTAGTGAAAACCTTATTTACTTGTGTTTGATATACGTGTTCGACAGAAAGCGAGGACCAAGATACATTGATAACCATTACATATGTTTAGTCTGTCACCGTTGATGATAATCTTAATTAAAAACATGCGCCATTGCTCTCGCTAATCTAGTTCACTGGAAGGGGTCCTTGATGTGGTAATTAGGAGGCGTGATCAGTGTATTTGAGCCAATCAAACAATACACATTACCTGTAATCAAAAGATAATAAACTCTGAGACGAGTCTAGCTCTTGAAAGAAAGAAATTGCGAAGAAACTCATAGCTGATTGGGGCTCATGTAATTTTACCAGGTTACCTAACACTAGCTCAGAGTGGATATTAACCGGACAGATATTAAAGATGAGTTTTACATTGATGAAGTAGGAGTAACCCATCAATACAAATATATATTACTTGTCTTGAATCATGAGACGGGGAAAAGTATTTATCACGAACAATACCTGTAGCTTTCAAATTAGGCCTCCTTGTTTGCCAAATCCTCTCAACTCGTTCTACTGCAAAACATATAATAGAAACATGCTTGCCCTATACACATACAGGTTTCATGTACCGTTGATCCAGTCATGCTTCGGCAGTCATCCAAATCAATCAGAACTAATACGGATCATTGGTAGACCATAGTTGAACAGAGGTAAAGTGTCTTTCATCTTTCGCTGAGATTCATTAAGCGGAAATAGCTTCAATTACCTCGGAACGCCTGCCCTCGTCGCCCCCCGAAATGACCTTGAATGTCACGGCTGGAATGTGTTGAAAGACGCACTTCTTTTAACCTCATCACGCTCAAAGCTATGGTCAGTGTAACCGGAAGTACGTATCATTGCTAACCTGGATCGACACCACCGAACCCACGGCGACACGTGGTGATGCATTTATAGAACACTGAAGACCCGGCATTCATGTGAGATAGAAGATGATTAGATTGTGGCAAAGGGGTAGGCTATCAGCGGGGATATCGGGAGAAGCCGTATATAGTTTCTGGGCGTTGGTGCGTAGGCAAGGACGCAATTTGATAACTCATATAACCTGAAGCTATATACCGCACAAACATTATACACGTGATTCTTCAGACTTGAGTATCACTCTTTATAAATAGAGGGCAATTCTAAAAAAGGTGAGTTTCATGTGACTGGTGTTTTCCAGAGGGGTTTCAGATGTACAAAGTGATATTGCTAATTCAAGTGTTCTCTTTAGAGTTTAATGTTTAGCCGACGATCAACTCCTGAAAATACGTTTTATTTCTCATAGTAATCGAAATAGTGGATCTGAATTGCTTTTTCATTGTCATGTTGATGTGGGTCGATTTTGCATGGTCGGTAATAATTAAGTCAGTAATGCTACATTCGCCGGATATTTATGGGCATGCACTTTTATAGTTAAACATTATGATGAAGAAATTGCAATAACAAATACATGTATTTATGAAAACATCTATAGCATATGACCTGTTTTAAAAGCACACACTAAATTACCTTAAGTTCAAAATTGTACATCTAAAGTTAGTATTATAAGTAAATACTTTTGTCTGGTCAATCGTACCTTAAAAAGTAAATGTGAAGAGACTTTATAATGATATGGATATGGATAATACATACAATAGTTGATGATTCATATTGCGTAACTTACACATCATTGAATATATATATTCGGATGTACTGACTTGCAAGTCAATAGAAAGTCACTGAAAATTTAATTAATTACATCGTCTTAGGATGTATATGTTATATCATTATATAGAATTGCACGAAACCAATAAAGGTTACTACTATCAATTATACAGTCTACATTGTTCTTCTTAATTCAAAGCGCATAACCTTTATACAGGTTTATCATTGGATGGTGCTACATCAATAGTCGTTATCGAACCTTTTTCTGGTGCCACTTTTCTAGCGTTAGCAACTTTGCGGAAAATATTATAGATGATTAAGTCAAACACCTCTACCAAAGTGATAGCACTCGCCCCAATCAAAAGACCCATGTATCCTCCAATTTCACCTAAAACATGACAAAAAGATTGAATAAATCATGATCTTATAGGACAATTAATGCAACTGTCTGAAGATAAACACTTAGACCGTGCACCTACTCAAATAATTTGACAGTTCATATGCCTTCAGTTGAGTAACCTTCTCATATTTCAACTGAGAGAAAAACACATCCATCTGTAGGAAGTTTTTTCTGAAAAGAAAAAAGTTGATATCAGCACTTGGTAATTTGTATCTATTTATTGTAAATGTATGGATTTTTTTTTTATTTACAGAATGAAATCCTCGCCAATGTCTATTGAATCACTGTATTGCTGCAGCTCTTTTCTCATTTCATTTCGTTTATGTTCCAGATTCTCTAAAGGCATTTCTACCTTGATTCGAGCGTTTGTAATAAACTCTAAAAGTGTTGTCTGAAATTGAATGAACCTATTTATAGCTTAAAGTGCTATATTGGGCATACATATATCAGACGTCCAATAAAAAGCGATTACAAAAAAAAAAACAATAAACAATTTTTTTGTATATTGATAATATTGCCTATGTGCCTCATTGGGAAATCCAGTCAATGTTTTATCGGTTAGAAAAATAACGGCTGTATATATGTGTACATACCTTGACCTCATCGGCAACATCTGATAGATAGGCTCTACCTCTAACTCTCATAAAGTCAGCAGTTTTACGGGAAGACGGCCAAACTTGAGTTTCATCAGGATCTAAAAATTTAAATTGTTAGCACAATTATAAAATCAGGTTATCATATGTATCTGAGCCGGATTATGTAAGGTACCATGTGAAACATTTCACTGTACCTCTGAACTTCACTTCCAGACCTATTTCAGTGCTGAGATGGGGCCTCTTCCAGATATACATTTCGCGGACGTATCGACGTTCTATGATGTTAGTCGCTAGGTGATGTTCCAATTGCGTCAGCCCCAATATGGCGTCTTCATAGAATGTTAATGACTCGACGAAGATGTTCTCTATTAAATCGGAGATCTCAAATGACTGCGCTGTTAGGTTGACGATGAAAGAGCTTACTCGGTCAATATTTGTTTCATCGCTAACTAGAATTCTAGTCAACTCTTTCTTTGTTGTTTCATTCATGGCATAAGCAAGCAGGATATGTTCTGTCGTGTTCTGGACTTTCTCTAGTTGTGCCTTCACATCGCCCAATGACAAGACACCCACTTTGAATAGAAAGTTTGTCAACGTAACCTGATACATACTGAAGCTGTTTTCCACATGAGTGTATAAACCATCCATTTTATCGAGTTGGTCGCGAAAGAGATTCAGACAGTTTTTGAAATCTACATAATCTTTGCGAAGATCGTCGTTTATCCCCAACAGTTCTGACACAAAAATGTTCCCTGTCGTGCCTGTTATGTTCACTTTTAACTCCTAAATGAAGTTAATCGAATCAAATAGAATTTATGATAGATACACCAATAACGGGAGACGGGTTTTAATCTTGGAGTGAGCATCGGTTCTGCTGTTAATTGGGTGAGTATACGGTACCTGGGTGTTCTTTATCATGCGTTTTTCTATCAGCCTGCATGGTTTGCCACCGGGAACATCCTTGGGGTATCTACCTTCGATTTTCCATGGGTCTCCGGTCCGATTATAAGTGCCAGCATTTGTGACATTAGTAATCACCATGTCCATCAATGATACGAGCTCCCTCACATGCACTACATCATCAGCATCTAGAATTCCATCTTCTGTAGCATTTTGGTATTTAACACATACCATGGTCATAAAGTCCCATACGTCTTCCAGAGACTCAAGCGCGTAAGCGAACCTAAATTATTATGGATATCACACATGCTTAGATAACAAAACATATAGAAGTATCAGACAACGTATTACGTTGTTACGTTTTGATATGTCCATTATCTTATTGTTAATATTATGGAGAACATACAAGGGACCAAGGGTCACTTTGTAGCTGCTTTTCATCTGTATTAATGTGTCATTGAGTAGAATTAGAACATCTTGATTTATCAAAGCTAGTAAGTTCTCTGTGGCTTCCCCTGACTGTTCCAAGGCCTGAACAGACGCTTCCAAACCTCCGGACAGTAAAACATGATAAATGTTTGTCACTTCGGTTAGTAGGGAAAAGGTCGATGAAAACGATTCTTGTGTTACTCGTTGCCTTATTTCTTGGGAGTGGAGAAATCTATCTTTTTCCTGATGAAGACAGAATCGTTATCAAATATTCTCTGAATTAATTGCTTTCATCACTTTTGGTTTCGATGATACGTCTATCACATTGTGGAACAAATAGCTGACCTGCCCATCACCCCTCTCTAACTCTTTTTCTATACTGGTTCCAGACAAGGATGAATAGGAGAGCTCGGCAGAGTAAGAACTTTTACTGCACTGGTCCGGGCATTCAAAGTTGCAATCCTCCAACACCCCGGACTCATCTGGATCAAGGCATCAAATATTTCAAATTAGTGCGTACCTCTATAATTTATTATACCGATAGATATCATAGTAGTGCAATCTTACATGTGAGAGGTATCAGACAGTCCATCAAAGAGGTCATGTTGCAGAATTCATATTTTCCTAGAAATACAACGAAATCCGACACAACTATAATAATTCAATCAATGACATATTTAGTTAATGAAATGACAATAGAACTATCTACCCTGATCAGGCATGTAGGCGTCTATACATCCACACTGTTCATTGGTGTATTGTGTCTCACACCAGCGATTGCACTTAGATAAGCTGTAATTAGCTCCGAATTGTGGTTGTAAATCCTGCTCCTCCATACACTCTCCCCAAGGCCTTGCAAGAGTCTCATACTTGAATTAGAAATGGTGAAAAATTACGTGATATTAAAATTGGTTGCTAGGATTAACATCTGATAATGTTTTTGTAATACAAACCATAAGCTTTTAAATCCAATTTCTCTGAAGGATTAGTGGGATTTATAGAACATGCTAAACAAATACGACTAGACAAGGTCAATGAAAATAATAAACAAAAGGTTTCACCATTCCTTGCTTCTTTTTTTACTGTAAGAGAATCACTCTTCTTACCACAGATAGTTTAGCTGCCACTAGTCCGTGTAAACCTGTGGAAATGGCAAATCCCAGGTTCCTGACCATAGGCTCATCTTTCTGGTCATGCAGATAAACCTTAATACCTGCATCAGTGTTAGGTCCAATCATATACTCATACCGTTGGGTGTCCATAGTAAGTCGCAAACCAAATGTAGCTCCTTTGTTGAAGAAAATAATAGATATCGTAAGTTAAACGCATAATTAAGATGCATGGGATCTAGCACTTGCCTATGTTCATAGTTATTAATATGTTCCATTGGTCGGTGCAGACAGCTTCACCTAGATAAATTGTGTTCTTTGATTTGATGCAAGACTACAGCATCGTTTACACGGTAGAATTTTGCTGTCGGAAACCTTACCGGTTTTCGCAGTAGTGATGGTGTCATCAGGGTTGTGATTGAAAGATATACATAATCCTGAGTCCGTTAGCCTACTTCCCATGTACTTATAACAAGAGGCTCCATTCCACCAGCAGCTAAATGACAAAAGTGCAGTAAAACTAAAGATTCATTGTAAACAAAGGTCGATTTAAAGATAAATATGATGACCATGGTGTCCTACCTTATGATAGTATCATGCAACTGATGACCAGAGAGTTCATACAAGAGAGAGATATTGTGTAGCACTGGAAAAATCCAAGAAGTTATCATAAAATCATAGCATTTGTATTCCGAGGATCATTCAAGTATGCATTTTACATCAACACATCTCACATTGAAGATACTCTAGGTATTCTCCACCGAACATATCCTGATCCGGATGTCTAATAAGTGGCTCTGGAGATTGTGCTTCACGATCATCTATAAAACTAACTGTCATGCTACTTGTTATAGTCTCTTCAGTACTATCAGCAGTATAATCCGTGGTTGCATACGTTTGAGGAGATTCTATAACCTGTTATATATCAACGCCAATTTGATTATATCGGTCTTGCGTTGGCCAATATGAAACAACCGACGACGTTCTGGATCTAACTTAAGTTATATTCTAATTCTATTACCAGACTGCCTTCCGTCTGTTCTTTACAAATTCCCCAATCCCCAATCTCATCAAAATTAGGAGTCAGACTGCACCAGAACCTCGTATCGTCATTGTTAGTGCGAATACATCCTGTATACCTTTTCCCTTCGTAGATAAAAGGAAAATTGCACATCTGACCATCTATAGTGTAAACTGAAATTTGAGGAATTCACGATGACATGTAAATAGAAAGACACGCTTTTCTATGATATTTGTCACAAATAAAGAAGTAAGCTATATATTTGAGCTTGGCTAGAGAAGACTTACTGGATGGACATTTTGGAATATCGCAGTAATCCCATCTGATTTCCGGATCTGTTGTGTAACACCATGGCCGAGAATCATCCAATCTTCGGCAATGATTATCTGCAAGTAGTAGGCTGTCTTCTGGGAAGTCCGAGGGAACATAGCTGGGGAAATCAGAAGTAAATGTAAAGCTATGAAAACCACACATACCACGTTCCTGCAATCAACCATTAATCAGTAATAAACACCTGTGTGAATGAGGACTATTTGAGTCCCATTTTTGGCACTCCACATTGGTTCTTGTTTTGGACCATTGCCCGGTGTATGTTGTTTCCTCGCCGAAGTCGCCTAAACAGGCTTTGTCTTCAACAGAAAAAATAATTGGATCTGAGAGGTGATAAAACCCTCATTGGATCACACTAAATGCCATGTACCATTCCTCACATGGAGAGATGTCACATAAAGGTATCCAGCAGTCCTGTTCTTTGTAATCTTTATCAGTGAAGCACCACGGCATTTGTTTTAAGCCTGCTGGGTTGCGGCAAAAGTTCTCGGATTTCGACATATTATTCTCAGGGAAATAATCATCAGTTATATACCAAGGCGCGGGGTCATCCGATAAAACGAAACCATCCCATCTCATACAATCTTTACCGGAGGCTGATTTACTAGTTGGTCCATCATAAGTCGCTCCAACCAAGTCTAAACGACATGACCCATCTGTTCAAGGAAAAAGGGTGTGCATATTTGTAAAATCAAACATCAATTTGCATCAATAATCTACATGAAGATCTGCGTAAAACCTTATAGTTTGAGTCCTCCTTAGCTATAAGACTATTATCGACAGATTGTATTACATGTCATATTATCTTATAACTCGAATACCAAAAGTATCGAGATAGATATAATAATTAGACATTAAGTGTTCATAGGTGGGGACGAAAGTACTTTTTTATGGTAGATTTAACATACCATCGATCCTTACGGTGGAGCAGACAGGAACGTCACACATGTCAAAGGTGTGGCTCTCATTTTCAAGGTAACACCATAAGCCTGACTTCCTGTTATACCCAGGATTAGAGCAGGTGTTATATCCATCTCCTGTACCATTGACACAAGGCTGCCCTGCAGTTGTTCTGTCTTCTATGCCGACATGTCCTCTGCCAGATGGCTCTTTCGTACATATACTTACTGTGACATAAGAATGGATCAATCCCTGTTTGATAACGATTCTACCAAACTCGCATTATTAATATGTGCATTACCTTTCTCAGGGCAGGCTCCATCCACAAATAAGGCTTCACCTATTCCCACCTGGGCTCTGGACAGTGCTTTAGCTTGGACTTTGATGTTATAAGTGCCAGGACCAAGTGGAACTTGCATTGTTCCCTTGAGTCGGTTTGTTCGGTTAAAGAATCGATCGAAATTCTCATATGCGAGAGTGTCATTGCCATCAATAATCCTCATTTGGTAAACAGGCATTCTATCAAAGTAGTCCATCACTCTAAATACGTAAGGGATGATGAGGCAAGAATCGTCAAGAACAGCATATGTTCGGTCTAATAGTGTATACGCACTTCCCGCAATGCCTTCAGCTCCGAGAACAACATCATAACCTATGACAGAGTCGACAAGGGTTTCAGCTAAACGTTTAATGAAATTTACATCATGTAACAAAATCGCATGCGGAAATATATCACCAACCCGAATCGCAGTTTCCTTCCAGTATAGTGAATCTTTTAAGGATAAAACTGGCACCAACTCTTACAGACTTGATGTAAGATGTTTTCAAGAATAATTGGTACTGTCCTTGTTCTTTTAAGCTTAACTCTTGCCTTAGATGTTTGTAGGTGTGGCTCATTTCACTCAGTAACACGTGTTTTCTCTCTCCCGTACTATAAAACACTTCTGCCGCCCCAATATAAGTAAAATCAATGTCTAAACAGGAGCCGGCCTCAGGAACCGTGAGATTCACTAACTCTCTTACAGACCAACGGTTGTTTGGTTTATTTTTGTATCCAATGATCTTATGTTCAGCGGACAGGAATGACTCTACACACAAAAAAGAAAGTCATAAGCATAGTAGTTTAGCTGCATATATAAGTGTCATGAATTTTCACTATAATGCTAACCTGTCGTTTGGAAGGGAGGGAGGCTGTTGTCATATAGATATCCCTCGTACTTAATGACAAATCCGACGTGATTTACATTATTTGTTAATGACTTAAAGAATATCCATACTGTGTTCCCTATAGAGGAAATGACATTTGGCAGGCTTGTGTCGCATGATTTGTACAAAAGTTCGCCTGTTTGATCCAATCCATCTCGTACCTGCACAGGGAAAAAGACATTTTATACAAGCTGGCCGTGGCGCTGGCCAATTCCATGCCATAGCGCGGTTTATATGTAAAGTAGTTATTACAATATATTGTTATTATAAGCGAGTACTTATACATATTTGAACTATAATAAGAAATTAAATCATACCCAATAATTAAGATAATTGACATTAATAAGTGAGTCCTAGTAGATCATGCGCACGGTTGTAATAATTTCAGAAAGTCAATATTTGATTTCATGTAAGCAAATACCTATACCTCAATGAAATCCTCACAGGTGTCTGAAGTGTTATGCAGATCTAATGATATGAAGGTGAAATTGATGCGGTGTCCCACCGGCTGTTCTATCTGATATACACAAACAGCGTTGTTTGGATAAGGACTACCGACTGTTTGGTCATAAAGCGTAGGAGACACAATGTATCCTGTTTTCTGGGTAAAGTAACCCCCACAATCTATGATAGGTAGCATTGATTGTATTAAATGAAACATGGGTTATTTTCATATTAAATAAACTTCAAGGCGAAGATTTACCATTAACACAGGTCCCAAATCTTGTGGCCGCATTCTTAGGGTCTCCGAGTCCACATTTGTACTCGGAACCACCTAGTTTGTCGCAGGTGTGATAAGTTTGCTGGTCATATTCAAAAGGCAGATTGCAAGCTTCGCCAAACGAGTCATCACTCAAAAGTGTCCGGATGTGCCTTCCCCTGCCCTCTGCATATCGGGCAAGTTATGTATTCATACTTACATGTCCAATGGTTTTCAATAATCGGTGTTTTCGATTGATGCGAATAGATTAATGAAATAAACTTCACAATACAGTACTTACTCTGTGAGCAGTAATGCCACGCCGAACGATCTTCATTTGTGTAACACCAAAGAGAGTAACCATCAGTGAAAAGACAAGAATATCGGGGGTGGTCTAAGTAAGTGTTCAGGGCACATAGGGAACGGTCAACCGCCATAGGAGCTGTAAATGGAGTATATATCAAATGTACATAAACCAAACATATCTTGGCAATTTATATACAGCATGAACAGTCTTATTTTACTTACTACAGTATGGTACATTGCAGTATTCAAATCTTTCATCAGGGTCCATAGTGTAACACCAAGGTTCATCATCATCATCGGGGTTCCTGCAGTTATTGTCGAGCTCAGACAGTGACTTATCATAAAAGTTGTCCAGGTTTCTTAACTTTTCCGGGATGGATTGCGGTGTCTTTGCGGTCCAAGGCTGACACTGGATGCCGGTGTTTGTTACAAACTCAACTCCAACATATTCAACTCCCTTGGCAGTCGTTTTGCAATCATCTGAACAAGTTTTTTCAATCACTTTACAGATGATGTATCATACATGGTCATTCAACTACACATATATTAAACGCATACCCACCCATTAATCCTAATGACTTCCATCCATCATTCCACCCATAAAACATTGAGTTTGACCATATGTTAGTATCACTTGCCAATTGTACTATCATGTCAATATGTAAACATTAGCATCATATTATACAGGGATCATAGTAGAATATGGCATCATTGGTACTGCATTACCTTTCGACTCTGCTCTATTACCTGCAACTGTAGCAGAACCTGCGCAATTTCCTGCAGTGTAGGTGAATCCCTCAAAAATAACAGTCGATGTTCCCATTGTAACTTGATATACTATTCTATGTGTACCACTTGACAGAGGGACCTCTAATATGTGCGTTTGGTCATCAGGGAATTTAGAGGATTCTGCTAGTGGCACCGCAGCTAGAAGTGAGGTAATATTGTCGAGTGGGGTTGACGATGTAAGGATTGTGAGCAAAGGAAGAGTGGGATACAGAGGATTTGGTGGCATCTTCCATTTTACACTTAAACACCCAGAGGCGTAGCTCTGCGGAGGACCAACGAGCCATAACCTGTCTCCCATGTTGGCTTCATTTGAATCAAATTTCAGTCCTAGGTCTGGTGAAGGAAAATAAAATAATCTAGTAAATAGCTTCAAATAACAGCAAGGTAAGTGAATTTGCATGTATCACGCTACTCTCATCATACCTGTTTTATTCCATGTGATATATTCTGCAGATAGCGGCGACACATTGAAACCCTTCCACGGTCCATTAAACGCGTCAACTGTAATTATGCATTCGGGATTGTGTTTTAAATACGCAGTTGTTTCTTATTGGCTATCCGGTCAGTTACAAACATGCTATCTTGGTAGACAATGGCAGAAAATAATGAATTACCATGTGAATATTTTGGAATAAAATGAAGGATGATGATATAACTAATTTAACAGACTACTTTATCGCAAGTGCAGATCAAACTACACATTTAGTATTTGTCAAAAGCATTCGCTATATGAAAAATCAATCATATGAGAGTATTATAATCGAATCATGCTCAGCATCACACATTTTTCTTTTACAAATTTTAAGTTATTCAATCAACAATAGGAAATTGAATTTTCCGGCATTGTCATTCCGGCATGTCTCCACGTTTCATACGTGAATCTTACCCAGATACATTGAACAGCATTAATTATCTCATTAAGTAAACGATGAACATACCGTGTGAGCAGTGCTCATCTGACCCGTCCAAACAGTTGATTTCTCCATCACATTCTCTGCTTGGTGGAACACATCTGCCACTGTTACACCGATAATAACCTGGTTTACAGGCTGAAGAATAATCAATTCAAAGAAATATTAGAAATATTCACGTATCTGGAGTCCACAACAAATAGTTTACCAGAAGGAAAAAAGACACAACTAAAGAGTCAATTCCATATACTATATGGTATCAAAAGATTTTGTTATTATAACTATGTCATAGCGATGACGTCATGTAGCGATAATGTCATGTCATTCATAAATTTTACCATCACATAATTTGATATATGATTAGTTTCGCTATTAACAAGAGATAAAAACCCAGCAGTGCGCAACTTAGCGCTTTGTGCCTGGTTTCCAAATACTCTACGTCCTGTGGGAAAAAACGATCACACAGTTTCGATATACCATCATAAGAAATGTTGCACATCTGATAGGTTCCTCCCATGTCAGTAAAACACCCAGGTCCCTCGTCTAGTAGGAGCAGATTCCTGCAGTGGTTGTGTCCAGCCAAAGCAGCACCACCCCAGGGGATAGATCCCGCCGCTCCTGCCTGGTCCCAGCTTATACAAGCATCTCCACCGGCAGAAATATTCATAGATCCCATGTATTCTATTCCTTTTTCGGTCAGACGAGACTCAGCTGAAAGAGATAACAAATTATCAATCAAGTTATACATCCTTTACACACACACAATACATTTTAATTAATTCGTTATTGTCATTATTCAATACTATGCCGCAGCATTTTCAATAAGCATGCTAGTCATACTATCATTGGCATGTGACCAAGAGACTTTTGTTAAGATTCACTGTGTTTTTCAATTAATACTTACTAAACAGTTTGCAGTCCCTAAGTATGATATCGTCTACAACTATCCCGGACTTATCTGAATGTCTCACTCCCTGTATGTGTATCTTGTGTGATCCTGGAGGTAGCTCCACATAAACTCTCATCCATTCTTCAGCTGTCACATTATTCAGGTAGAGTAAGCGTGGTCCAGATTCAGACAGGGGGTCCTCAGCTCTCACTGATATCAGACAGTGCTGCATGTCGGTCGTTCTGTACCAGAACTGCAGACATTTACCAGTAGATTTCCATACGTCAGTAGACAGGGAGTGAGTATCATTGTCCACAGGGAAAGTGGGGAATAGGTGGAAATATACTCCAGTTTCTGCAGGAAGAATATTTCAACCTATTAAGGAAAACGATGCAGGATTCTATTTTGTATATTCGTATTCAGAACACCATAGTTCATTTAATAACTTGTATGCGCGGTTCAAATGATTGGGCCTGTAGTAAAACAGGGAAAATAAAGATGGCTAACTGGATCTTGTAGTGTGGTCCATCTCGACTGTGGTGAGTTTTGCTTCTGTGATTATCCACGACTTTCCTCCAGCAGCAGGAATAGAGGGTCGAAAAGGACAGGAAAATTGAGACGTGTCTTCAAAATCACACCAGATATCCCCAGAATTTCCTAAAACATACAGTTTTTGTTCAACACTATATAGTATATGTCATATTAAAACCACTTGATGAGGTTGACAATTTGCAGGCCTATTTGAATTATCTGGTCCTGATAATATTTATACCTGCAATTGTGCCGTTTGTCTCGTTTTCCTCCCAGCATTTGTCTTTGCTGACAAACACCTCATCAACTGCAAACTCCCCAGGCGTGGAAGAGGAGAATATTATCTCCAATCTCAGAATACCCGGGTCTACCATGACACAGGAAGACCAACTCCATTCCTCTCCTTCATCTTTCACTGACACCTTACCCAACTCATAACTATCGTTCGCCATGTTTCTCAAACTAATCACATACTCATTATAGGCAGAGTTGGTATCCCAGTTGATGAACTCATATAAAACAGTTATGCTTGAGCGTTTAGCGATTGTCGTCTGTTGGGAAATGAGACCTAGCCGGGCTCCGATCGTTCCCAATGGTATTCTAGCTACCATTGCCATGCCTGATATCAAGAATAATTGAATTTATGAGAAAATGTCCACATCGATAACCGATGTCCATTGTTCCTAAATTCAGTTAAAAGTGGTACCTCGTTTATGATGATCGAGTATAAAATGAGCTGGACCTGGTGAGATATCTAGGTACCCACAACCTCCATCAGAGAAAAAATTGCAAGAAATTTTGCTTCCAAGTGTAACTAGAAGAATAATATGATTATCAAATAACATATGAGCCTCGTCTGAATTTCACGCCCGTATCTAGATAGCTCATAAAGTTGAACATGTGTCCATGCAAAATATATAATCAAAGAACTCAGCGCAACAATCCTCAGTCTGGATTATTATTGGATTATATCAAGACTTTATCAAAATTAGATACCATGGCTTAGACACATACCTATATTAGCACAATCTTCGGCAGTTAGATTAATCCCTTTAACCACAGCATCCACAGTGACCTCTACCGCCTTGGATCTCACCGCTACCAAATACAGATGGTAAGATCCTGGCTGTAATGTCCATCTTACCTCTCTGTCAGTAAGTTCTGAACTTACCAGTGTGAAATTTACAGACTTCTGTACAATGCTGCCAATGCCATCTACACTAGGCCGCCTGAGCTCAAGGGTAATGCTTGGTTTGGCGCTAACAACTATGTTGACACAGCTGACGTTTGCAATGTCATCAAACGTAGAGACATGCATCATGAATTTCACAGGATTTTTCAACTGTCGGACAGACGAGGTGAATTTCAGCACATCTCCAACTAAATAAATTATGAAGATTTATAAAAAAAAGAGCATTTGATACAGACACTGTCTTGACATTAGCTGGTAGCATCGTAACCATTGGGTAATGTGCTCTTCTAAACAATGCACGTTTTGAACACCTACTCTGCTCATTAAACGGATATGTGACGGTTGAATATCTAATTATGAACCCATCATCAGCAATCGACCCATCAGAAGAAAATAGAAGGTAAACGATGTTTCGTGGAGTTATTATAGGTTCCAAATAATCGTCTCCGCATAATCTGGCGATGGTTGGGCTAAAGTGTGATATTCCATCAAAGATCTGAATAGATAATTGAGTATGTCACGTACAACAAATAGCCTTACATTAAAAATAATTGTGCGAAGAAGCACTAATGAGTTTGACAAATTCGAATGTCATATTCATGTAACATATTGATGTAATGTTATGGTTTTTTTTCAGAAATTACCAGTACCTCTAAATAATCATAATCACAATCTTCCTCGTATTCGGTTGCATATTTCAGAAACTCAAGCTTAATTTTGGTTCCTGGTGGTTGTTCAATCCAGTAAGAACATTTAGCCTCGTTTGGGTAATCCCCTCCTACATTTAAGTAATTAGGGCTTCGTAATGTGCCCTCTTTACTTCGAAAATATCCACCACAACCTAAAAAAAGGAAATCATTATCATATACCTTTATTCTTTCGAACCTGTAAGAATAGAACGCAAGTAAATCGTACTTAGTTTCCTTCAATAAGACTCCTGCATGAACCTAAGTTTACTTTTATCGGACACACATTTTGTATGATCTAAAAATATTTAATGTTGCCCTAATGTCACGCACTACGTAATACACAGAAAAACATCCATGTACGACCGTCCAGAAGTGCATTTAATATGGGAATAATGAATAATTATGATATTTCTTTCAAGGGCCCCAGTAACCTAAAATAGTTTAAAATAAATTATGACATTTGATACTGTTAAATTTATGATAAACCAGTCTACGAATCGAGGACCATTCCAATTTAAAATTATTATTGATTATATGTACATGTATCGAGATGAAACAACTTGACATGAGTAAAACACGGATGCTGGTTGGGAAAATATAAAAACCCACATTAAAAGAGAGATTGCGTTTCGCTGATGCATTGATTACCCTTTGGATACAATTATTATTTGTTCTTTAGTGATCTGTAATGTACCTTCCCTTTAGTATTTTTCAAGCTAAAGGGCACACATTATTATATTCATAGCGCAGCTGGAAAACTGGCACAAAAGAAAGAGCTGGATGTACCAAATTACAGGTCTAATCTGTTTAATAACACTTAAAATGTATTTTCCTTGCATTAATAATTTAGCAACCCAAAAATGATATACTCGTGCGAAGTAATTCCAAAGATTAATGAAATGTTGAAGACTTTATTAAACATATTAACATATAGTCATCTGAAGGATATCTGTTAATCATTGATCTTACTTTCTAGGCAGGCACCAGTGGTCACACCTTTTGGATCTGATCCACAAGAGAGATGTTCCAGTTCTCCAAGCTTGTTGCATCCGGCGAAGTTTTTACCTTGAAACGAGTAGGTATCAAGGCACCAACCGCTTCTCCAAGACATTCCGTCATTTGGAACGTAATATGTCATATCCTCCTCTGTAATCATAATCAAATAATTTACTTTTGATGATTCAAACAAATTTAGATCCCAGCAGTACTTGAGGGTCAAATTTCCTTTTCATCTTTAATTCTTTTTGGCGTGAAACATCAGACTGGCATGTTACATATTGAAAAGGTCAAATACAAGCATCTTTTTCAAACGTAATTGGTATGGTATACTAACTTACCTACAATACATTGTCCCCAATTGTCGCTGTCGTCTACCTTGCACCAGTAGTAGTCGTACGAACCTTCAGACACACAACTGTAAAATGTCTCGTCATTCACTGTAAAAGGAAACTTACAGGGTTTGCCATCCCCTGTCCCATTCACTGTCCTTATGTAATGCCCTACATGAACAAAGTAGTATATTGCATTAAGGCAAACAGTCAATGACGGTATACAATTAAAGGCGTGCGGCATGTGTTCTTTGGTGATAACTGTATTCAGAGCGATGTCTTCATACAAATCGTTTAGTTCACCTTGAAAACAGAATTTTTTCTGTTTATCTGCGTCGTAATTGGGGGTTGTAGAGCACCAGAGTTTGCCCATGGCCTGGGGATCCGGGATACAGGTATCATAACTAACTCCCTGGTAGATAAAAGGAAGAGAACACAAGTCACCGTCCTCTGTGCGTACTACCTCTGAAATATTAAGTATCGGTTTGCCATATTTTGCTCGATCATCACTAATGTTGGCGGCAGGATGGTACGGCCGGAGCCTCTGTTGTGATGCACTTACTCGGTTCTGTAATTATTTGGGACATCCATTCTGACTCAAGTGTGTAGAAATAATTATCAGACAACCACTTTAATTGCCCAGCATGACCTTGGCTCATCATTGTACCTTCAATAAGCATCTATATATTAAAGATCAAGGGGTACGCACAATCGTGGCAGCAATATTACATTTTTCCTAAAACATACAGTTTTAGTTTAACTCTAGTATGCATCACATTGAAACCACTTGTTGAGGTTGACAATTAGTATTTGAATTATCTGTGTGTCTTGATCCTGATAATATGCATGTATACCTGCAGTTGTGCCGATTGTCTCGATTTCCTCCAAGTAGGTATTTTGACTTTGCAGATGAGAGAAACCCAAACAACTTCCTAGTTCAAATTTAATATCGGTGATTGCCGCATCTTCTCCACCAGTTGTGAACTCGAACACCAGTCGATATGTGCCAGCTGGTATAGTGATCTTAGCACGGTGCCATCGGTCGTCTAAATGTTTATTATAATAGAATATAGGTCTCAAATCTAAGTCCTGAATGCCGTGTTGTCCTTTGGAAGTATATACAGTAATACTTGGCAATCCTGGGTATTAAGAAACACATATCAGACCAGCCAATCAAGCAGTGAAAACAAGTGATCATTAATTGATTTAGCATCAAATCTACCTTCGAATGATTCTACATAAAGCATTTGTAGAAGAAATTCCAAGCAGCTGATTTCCAGAAACGTTTCTACTGGTGAGACGAGCCATGACCTGTCACCGATATTGGCCAGAAAAGACTCAAGACGCAAGTAGGTTGCTGAAAAATACATAACGTAAGTCAATATGACAAAACCACTCTTTATAACATTTAAATATGCTAATCTCTTACTGGTTCGTGTCCTTTGCGAATTGGGAGGAACGAATTCCTTGATTTCCCCTTCAGCTTCTGACCACACGTGACCAGGAGAACTTTTGTCTGATACAACGTATCCACAGTGTATCAAATCATCAAATACACAGTCGATAGATCTCTGAAAAGCTGTTTCCAATACAATTCTATTA
Source organism: Armandia brevis (assembly GCA_035585475.1). Classification (NCBI taxonomy): domain Eukaryota; kingdom Metazoa; phylum Annelida; class Polychaeta; family Opheliidae; genus Armandia; species Armandia brevis. The sequence goes on along the minus strand of JAXGGS010044556.1, from coordinate 1,740 downwards.
TACATTACCAATCAAAACAAGATACAGATCTATTACAAATAACAATATCAGTAAAGCATTTCAACCTGCATATCAAAAATATATAACGTACCACACACTGCATCTTCATCACTCCCATCAACACAATCCTTATTCAAATCACATTTAAGTTCTTCGGACACACACTGTCCACTATCACATTTGAACTCATGAGATAGGCATTCTAGAACAGTTAATTGTACATTATGTGTGATGGTTTATACAGGGATCTCTGTCGAGGATACTTTTCCACAATTATTTTGGTTATGCCCAGGTATTCTAAGCGGTGCTACTAACGTCTGAATGGGATATCACACTTTTCATATTGTCCCACCGGCTCTGTAAAACATCCGGGTCCATCTGGCGACATGAACACATTCCTGCAGTAATTCTCTTGTATGGGGGCGCCACCATTAGGCACATGTGTGATCCCTTCTCCTAGCTGATCTATCCAAGGACGACAGGTTTTCCCGGAGACTGACACAGCTCTAGTACCAGAGTATCCCTGTCCAGTCTGATGCCTTAAAACATCCTGATCTTAAAATTGAAATGGGTGCATTTTGTGGTATTTATTACTTCTCATCAACAGTCTAAACAATATCATGGTCATACATACCAAACCCGGGATTTAAAGTTATTTTCAATGAGCGGAGCTATTTTCGATTGCCAACAACGGATTATTAGTTTTCTCGGACCTGGCCACTTGAACCTACTACCCCTTGTATTCGTATTGAACACTAAATAAAAATATTCTCATATCCAAGATACAAATCTAATTAGAAACATTGAATACTTCAAGGCCTCACCTCCGAATGAATGACACAAACCTGCCCACAATAACATAAACAGGTTTTTGAATATAAATTAAGCAACCTAGTAACATAAACGGTTAACTTAGCTACCGACATACCAAATCATTAATTTAAGATTACCCAATTTGTCACAAGGGATACAGGTTATGTCATCCACAGCAAAGTTGGATTTCCTTCCTATGGCAGTGATGACAATTCTGTGTTTACCATCGGGTAAAATAACCATCGCTCGACCTTGGAGCATTGAGGCACTGGTTTTGTACATTTCTGTCGACCGCAGGTCTTCGTCCTCTGTGGAAAGCGTGAGAAATCCCACGTTCTGACCTTCAATCGCAGGAGCCAAAACATAGAACAATTCTAAGCACATGCCTGTTGTATTCAGAAGTGGTGTTTTCATCTGGATAGGTGATGCGTTGTTCCCCGTGAATACACCTGCTTGGTGCCCTCTAGCTGTCATGAGAATAATAACATCACCAATCACGTATTCAATATCATGGGGTTATGAATTGGAGTGATTATCTTAACTAAATATCTTTACGAGAGAGGGCAGTGTGATCCACTTTTGAAAATATGTTTCCGGCGATTTCAATATGCCATTCAGGACCGATATCCATCTCATGACCATCAACAGTTTCTTTGAGAAATGGACATTTCTTGATCCTCTCAAAATCACAATAGATTTCACCTGGATCTATAAGTGGAATTGTTATGTAGAGGCTGTATAAAACGCGGACCATTATTGTAATATGTGAAAATGGGGGAAAATGGTGAATAATATCAAAATAGTACGAGAAAATGAGGAAAAATGAAGAATACTAACAAGGAGGGAATGGATAATGAGGAAATAATGAGGAAATAATGAGGAAATAATGAGGAAATAATGAGGAAATAATGAGGAAATAATGAGGAA
>JAXGGS010044445.1:9200-23422 GCA_035585475.1 Armandia brevis | reverse complement strand
ATTACTATCATTGGATTAAAGTTACTATTGAATATGAAACTGTGCTCCTGTGATCAGAAGTATTTAACAAGTTATGGGCAAAACAAAATCACTTGGTCGGATGACCCTTCATTCAGCATACCTATTTGCGAGCAATACACTATTTTACTCGATTTTATTTTTTTATTTTTATCATTAAATGCTATGATGAGGTCAATGTTTTATGCGCAACTGTATATGATTCGAGATATCGAGTTAGTTCTGTGAAATTATTCATGTAAATACACGTTTCAAGTGGTTAAAAAACACGAAGTTGTTAGTTTCCGAAGAGCTGTCCACCTAAACCGGCCGATAATCACGTCAAAGTGTGTGCGATTTCATATTAATTGTCACATCATAACTTATTTCATTCATAAATCCATAGTACGACGTTATTGATATTTTTGACCAGAGAAAAATCTACCGTTTATAAAAACCCAGCTTAGCGCTTTCGTTGCCCTTTTTACCTACTAGTAGTTTAAACTGAGAGGAAAGGAACGTTTAGTAAATAAAAACGAAAGCTACTTCGACATCAGCGCCACGTGTCCTTAAAGAGACTCGAATGTTTTGTGATCGTTGAACCAGGTGTATACAGAGATCATAAGTAGATTTAGCGAGTGGGGGATACTTAGTCAACCAATTGAAGAATTAACTACGTGCGGTTGTTCAGGTGTATAATGTACGCGTGCTTATACACGTTCATACTCGAGCCTGTGGGCCTCTCAGATCAAGTGTTGCGTCGTGACAACTCTGGGTTTCTCTAGTGTTTTATATCATACTTCCTCGTTCAATTGTGTGATTTCTCGATCATTGACCCAGTTAACACTTCAAACACGTACAATGGTCAGCGTGATGCGTCACGGTAGTATAAATTATCCTTGATATATATTGAAGTATCGGAGCTGAATGCGTATACGATGTGTAAAGGTATAATACTTGACGCTTCGTGTCGGGAATTTCATACTCTTCGCATATATAAACGATGTTTAAACCTTATATATTAGCAATTAGGAATAATTTTATGTGGCCAGATTCGAGGGTAGAATTAAGACGGCGAATAATGGAGCGGTTCTCCAATGTAATTTAAAAATACCGACCATGTATAAATGAATTCAAATCAAATAAATGATTCGATAATTAATAAGCCTGTGGTGCGCATGGCTGTATCACGTATTTCATACTTTGACTTAAGGTGTTTATGATGATTCGGTAAAAATATATAAAAATAGTCTTTTCTACATTCGCATACAGTACTATCCAAGTGACGACCAAAATTATTAGGAATCGAAAAACCTTGCAGGCGTGAGAGTTTCCTGTGCAGAACATGTCGCCGGTTGGCTGCATAATAAGTGTGCAGAGTTTATTCATGCATTTGTGTAAAACATCAAAGTGCCGTGACAAACACCCAAAGAACGTCGCTTTAAAAACTGTCTATTTTTGGAAGGAATGGCATGGCATCAATTATTTCAAAAGAGTAGTTATGCTTAAACATGTAGGCAATAAGATATTATAAGGCAGTACTCATTGATGATTTAATCATGTGAAGTATGTAACGAGAAGGCTTAGTATATACACCTTGTATTACAGGTGTTAATGCTCTTAGAATAAACTACGGTTAAGTATTATTTACTTCAAACATTAAACATATGCAGGTTATAAAGCTATTCCACACGTACAAACAAGCGAAAAATAATAAAAAGTAAACCACTAAAAGGGGATTCGCATTTAGTGTATCCTCTATAATAGCGTACAACTCTATAAATGCGATATCACAAATAACACATGTTTACACTCACTAATCATGTATACACTGGATTGTCCTCCAGTGTTACATCATCATCATCATCATCCTTTCTGGCTCTATCACCTCCTTGTGTCTTAAAGTCCACAGTAGAATACCCATAATCCTCCTGGACCCCCTCACAATCTTCACCAGCTCCATCACCCACTGTAGTATAAGCATCAGATTCTCTCTTAGTATGGCTTTGATTCCTACGTGCAGGTTTGACATTGGTAGATAAGTCATTGGTATTGTAATATCCCCCGTTATCTGTAGTATTGTAATAATCTGATCCAGGTCCTTCTGGACGATCTCCTGTCTGCATGTTCCAAGCCTCGCCATAAGTATTTTCTTCCTTCACTTGTCCTTTCTGAAGTTTTCTAGCAGCTGCTTTGGCCTGGGCTAGAGGTTTATTAGGGACAGCATATTCATCCTCAGTGATAACCATGGTCACATCATTGTTTTTTGTTTGATTTTTTTCTTTCAATTGTGGTGATTGCTTAAGCGCGTTTGTGTGCTTTGGTCTTGCATATTCATCTTGTATTTCTCCATACCCATCTGATATGTGTCCACTTGTCTGTTTGTGTATGTCGGGGTACGACTCAGAATTATAAGTTCTGTTTGAGGGATCTCTAGATTTCAAAATATCTGGCACATCATTGATTTCTGCATAATCACTACCAGACAATTGCTTCTGCGATTTATTTAGATTTTGTCTCTTCTTTCTGTAAGCAGATGATAGAGGTTATGAAGTTGATATTTCTGGACACGTTGCATCGAAGTATACTAAACGGAATGAATCACATACCTATGATGAATGCACACAATGGTGAGTATGATGATGAGAATAAAGAGGATCCCTCCTGCTGCTGCACCAACAATCAAACCAATATTCGATCCAGCATCTTTAAAGGAAACACATTCTATCATTATACATTTTGCAAATATTTACGAAAGTTTTCGTAAGGTTACTTCTGCTTTGGGACTCTTAGAAACATCAGTTATTCTTACCTATTAGAAGGTTGGGTTTCAGTTATAGCACGCTTACCTGGATTAATTGTCGCACCAGATGTAGAATATATATTAGCAGGGGTTGTAATTGTCGAAAGGTCTTGTGATTTAGTGTTGTTAGTTATCGTTGAAAGATCTCCTCCTTCAGCAGACGATGTCAATGTCGGAGCTGTAATCGACGGTTGTGCTGGGAACGCAACCGTATCAGTACATTAGTACATTTAAGAATGAGGTCATGTTTGTAGATTAATATGTTTATCAATATTGTTCAGATGAACCCATGGAGGGTGAATACAAATAATAGTCTTAACAATGCATGATAGTAAATATCAATATATCACCTGTTGTCGCATTGTTCACACAACTGTAGTAAACTATTTGGTAAGTCGAGGCACCTGGACAATTCGGTATCGTACCAGGAATCCCTTGTTGATATTGCACGTCACAATTGATCTGACCATTACAGTTGTTTAGACGCATCATTGTGGTGGCAGGAGCAGTGGCTGTGCAGTCTCCATCATTTACACAACAACCAGCTGTCTGATTACACGTAGAATTAGTCACTGTGCTGTCCATGATAGAAATAAATCCATCTCTTTCACAGTCCAGGTAAAATGTGGTGTGTCCACCAATGTGGCATGCGACAGCAGATCTTATGTCCTCTCCAGCTACCCCAAACCTGAGCTGCATATGGTAGAACATCGTCGACCAAAATATCGACCTCAGCAATCTCCATGAGAAATCATCTTTTGATATTCTATTCATGGTGCTTTATGTTTGGAGGTGAGAAGGTGTGAACTGAATTGATTAAAGTATACACGTATATGTAATGAACTTCTAATTTGATCCTGTTTAATACTTCCTTCTTGTTAAATCATGATCCCGTTGATTAGAGGCGTTCAATCACATGGAATGCACATCCGTCTATATCTAAAAAATATTGTCTGTTTTTATTCAGGTCACACAGAGCAGACAGTGCGGAGAAATACACTGTAGGTTTAGGTAGTTCGCGCACAAGTATGTCAACACATGCAGGTAAATCCAGGAAGAAGCGCTTTGTCAATACCTAAAGTAGGGGTTTCCTATGCCTATGTATTAAACGTTAAGTTGTAAGAACTTTGCACCACAGCACATGTAGTGTAACCGGCGTTTACATTCATAAGAGGTTTGGTGACTATGCTCGCGCAGATCGTTCATTTGATTATTTTTTTAAATTCATGATGAGCATGGACCATCTGGTTGTAAGGGAAGTTTCATCCGGCCCATAATTAGATATGCCGCAAGTGTTCTAAACTTAATCAGTACTTCACTTTTAATCGGCCCACATCGCTATTTGATTACTACTAACGTTTTCATATCTCCCCCGTGTTTTACTTCAGTAGAGGGCTTTAGAATATATGAACTCTGAGCTCCTCATTTACACAGCTAACACTAGGTCGGGAAATCACTGACAGTTTTTGTGTAACTGTGAAGCCGTAGCAAGACTATCTATGTCCACCCCACCACTTATATAGGCCCCTTTCGTAGTTCCTTGGTTCTTACAGCCAAATTCATTTTTGAAATTAATCACTTTGCGCAAAGAAATTAAAGGATACTGGTAAGAGTGTCTAAGAGTGAATTTTAATCAAAGTTATAACCTAAATTCTCAAGCATAAATCTAAATATCATATATCGTGGACTGTAATCGTAGGTTCTCATATTTTATATACAGGGTGGTAAATGTATGTGTCCGCTATTTCCAGACATTTAATCACCAGATATGTCCTTGCGCATGTACACAGACCGATTATTGTATACTTATTATATTACTGTGCAATATTGCAATATTGGTTTGTGTTCTCAGGCCTAGCTCCCTCATCCTCCACACTCTCATACTGTTGATAATCAAGAACTGTATATTGTCGATCATCTGAATTATCCCCGCCATCTTTTAAAGCAGTCTCAGGTATGCAATAAATTTGCTGGTCTTCGGGGATTGTGTGAGGTGTCTTTGGATTTTTGCAATCACATCTGGTGCGGCATCTGAAATCATTAAGTTAATATATATGTTTTTCCAGATGCGAATACACTAGCTTCACGGTAGACATTGGTAAATATATACTCTTGCTCTACCTCAATCCAATTATGATTCCGAACACCATCGCTGTGATTATGCATAGCACAATTCCAACTATCAAACCTGTAATCATATCATGTATATACAAGTCAAACTACTCCACAAATAACGATACATTTGGGTCGAGCTAACATAAACGAAATAATGTTAGGCTCATTCAAGCTAAAAAGACTAAGCAAAACGTAACCTATTGCAAGTGACCCAGATCCATTTTCAAGTACATTTGTAGAAACTGTTGTAAAAACTGTTATGTAGACTGACGTATCCAGGCTATTGGAAATCGACCCAGTGCTCAACTCAGTTGTGATAAGGCCTGTCTCTGAAGAACTAAATCCAACAGATGATCTAACGTCAGGAGTTTCTGAATTGATAAGACACATCTACATGCACCAGTAGGCTAAAACTATGATAACTTCTAAACCTCTAACCATCTAATACATTTAAGGAATTCGACTCATTCTTTCTAATTGATAATGCCGTGACAATTAAGTTGATAAGAAATTGCAGTTTTACCTGTTGTTGAGTCACTCACACAGATGTAGTTAACAACCTGGTAATTTGACGGTACACCTGGACAGTTTGGAAGCAAACCAGGAGTTGCTTGCTGAAATTGCACAACACAGCTGATCTGACCGTTACAGTTGTTTAACTCGACCATCCTCATGGCTGGTGCTCGATCAGTGCAGTCTCCAATTGTTACACAACAACCATCTGTCTGATCACAGGTAGAATAAGTTACTGTGCTGTCAATGATAGAAATATATCCATCTCCTCCACAGTTCAGGTTGAAAGTGAGGTGACCTGATACATGGCAAGCCTCAGCAGATCTTGTGCTCTGTCCAGCTACTCCATACTCGCGCTGCACATTGTAGGACATCGTTAATAAATATATCAACCTCATCAGCCTACAAATCAAATCTTGCTTTGATATACTGTTCATGGTGGAGGAAGTTAGCGGTTTGAATAAGTAATTGAATGCCGAGTGACCCGGCTGTAACGTAAATCAACTTCTAGTCTAGTCCCGTAAAATTCGTCCTAGGTAAAGCATATATATCATACAAACTGATAATGTGTAAACATTCAAAACCGCTTTTAATACATGTATCTATTCGCGGCACACTACATACCACACTGTCACAACGCGTATATATGCTTGTAGGTTAAGGAAGTTGTTCTTTAACACTTGAATGAATATTTCAAGGACTGAAAGGACTTTGCGCCATAACACGCACATGCAGTGCGCACCGTGTTCAAACTTTAAGGTATAAGACGTTTGGCAGGCTACCCATGGCCTGAGACCTCTAAATCAGGTTTAGGAAAAAGTACAAGATATCTGGAATGACGGGGGATACTGATCCCATTTAAAGTGGGTATATGCAGCCCTACGATCGAATTTTGGGATTGATAAAACCATAGGAAGTGCTAGCCCATTTTTAACTTTGCCGGGGAATTTTTTTCGAGAGGCGGCTTTATTCAATTATTTTATTTAATAGGTAATAAAGGCAGATTCACAAACTTCAGATTGGGTACAGTGCACGCTTAGACTCATCTCAACATGCTATGATAACAAATAAACAAGGACGGCTAAGGACAATATTGATCTGAATGATATCAATGTCGTAAACAGAACAATGACCGTGATCCAAAAACGTTCACGATCTGAATAAACAATTAAATGGTGTGCCAAGTCGATGCTGCAGAAGATGTGGTCATATACTCAATGCGTACTGCGGTTATACTCTAGGCCAAGAAAAAGTAATTTTGTTGACATTGGATCATGCTTACACATATATTGATGGGAATACAAAGAGAGATTTAGATACCAATTAAAATGCAAATAAATGTTCTATTGTCCGAGCTCCGATAACAGCTGCCATAGAACAATCAGCAACCCGGAAAATGGTAAACAACATTCTATTCTTGTGTCTGAATTGAAACCAAGGTAAACACGTGTAGATAGAAACATCAAGTGTTCTTCTAAAATAGAATTTAAGAGGCTGTAACCGTTACCTTTCTGCACTCCCTTGAAACACCAATAAGATTAAGGATGGCGATCATTTTTAAGTTAATTCCTATTATTTTGATGTCTATCCTCGGTATAATACAAGGAATTGAATACGACAGATCGTCCAAATCTTTAACCGCCGTACCCGGAGATATTCCCGCGGATGCCACAGATATCAATCTTGATTTTAATCAAATTGCCACAATCGACTCATTTCCTGCATTTCCCTCACTGGCATTGCTGGAACTAAGGAACAACCTGCTGACTGAATTCCCATATCTCTCCTCTGTTGCCGGAACCCTCGAAAAGTTATTCTTGGACAATAACTTAATCAACACCATTGATGCAGGAAGGATTTCAGTGCTTAACTTTGTCACATCGCTTTATCTAACCAACAATATTGTGACAGCCGTCCCGGAAATAAATGTACTGCCAAAGTGTGTTTATTTCCGCATCGACTTTAACACGCTGGACCAGATTCCAAATTTCTCACAATTTGCAGCTGCAGTGAGGTCATATGAAATCTCGGGGAATAACTTTAACAATCAAAACAACGATGTCGTCGATTTGCCGACCGCAGCTATCACTCACCTGAAACTGTCAGACAACGATTACACAGAATTCCCTAGATTTATAGGCGTGGGAACTTCAGTTATGATTGCGCTGCATCTGCAACGGTGCCAGCTGCGATACATTACTAGCTCAAGGTTTCAGCCGCTGGTAAGCTTGCAATGGTTATATTTGGCCGGCAATCCGTTGATTGTGGTCCCCGATTTCTCACCCCTTCTCAGTCTCGGGCATCTGTTCATACAAATCACCGATATCACCTCATTCTCCATCAACGTCATTAATAAGATGCCGGCAACCGTTCAAAGAATATATCTGGGATACTCGGACGGTCTCAATTCTCTACCGAATATGTGTGATCTGAGGTCTGGATTTAACACAATAGATCTTAGTGGTTTGCCGCTTCACTGTGACTGTAAGATGAGATGGATGAAGATGGCGCTGGCAGCTGGGATTCCGCTGACCTTGTCCACCACACCTTGTCTCTCTCCACCTGCTCTGGTCGGGAGAACTCTGGATGATATCAGCGTGGACGAGATGGTCTGTGACGGTAAGGATTAATTATATAATCGTATTACCGTACTATGAACGTTTTCTCTAATTCTGATGTCTCCGGTTTCCTAGAAATATTAGTAATATACATAGTATATAATCTACAGCCCCAGAAACATGGAAATAGCGACTAATGATTACTTCATAGCTCATAATCTATTTTAGGACAATTACGATCGTTCAGGACAAAACCAATTAACCTCAGCAGTCCCTGTATTAACCTGGCTATGGAAGAGGAGAATGAACCGACTAAAAGCTTCTTACATTGTTCCGTTCGCTGTCTAAATGACTCAGGTTGTGATTTCTTTAGATTCAATGGCCAGTTGAACATCTGTTCCAAATTCACATACAAAGGAAATGTTACTTATCCTCTTCCTGGGGTCATCTCTAGCGATTTGTCTAATATATACAGGGTTGTGTGAAGGTGATTTAAACTGAGAGGAAAGGAATGTTTAGTTAATATAAAACGAAAGCTAATTCGACAACAACGCCACGTGTCCTTCAGAGGGGGCCATAGATGAGTGAAATTTGTCTATAATTAACCAAAATGGATAGGTTAAAAATAAGTTTATTCTATTTTTCCCTATATCAACCGAAATGGTCATTGGTCTGATCGATTGAAAACCCCGAGAGCTTCTGGGTAAAGATCATAATCGGATTCGCCGTCCAAGGACTTTATTTCGAAAACGGTATGGGAAGAGATCGTAGTATACAAATTGGTTATGATTTTATGATTAAGTCAGTTTTGTCGTTTTATTACTAGGATATTACTAAAACTTGGGACCAATCGTATCAACAGTTTTAAGCTTTTTAAGCTATTATGTATACTTCTTCTTTGAATATCAATAAAAACATATCTTGTTGTATCCCGGACAATTAAATAGTAACATGATACTACAAGGAGACATGTCGGCTGGTTACAGTATCTTTATGAATGGCTTGGCTGTAACACAGGGCTTGGGAATAGTGAGCAGTATGATCTGTCTAGTATGTCCTTTTAGGCCACCTGTAAACCATTTTTCTTACTACTACTAAAGCGTGGAAATTAAGCCCTGTACAAATACATCAATCATGATGTGACTTCAGTATGCGCCTCAATTTCATCGATGTATAATGTATATAAAACTAAATTCCATCCCATTATCAGACTGCAAATACGATGTCCACGTATCAGTACAAGATAGGGTATTAACCTTTATAATCAAATATCAGTGTTTTTTCTCTTAAAGAGACTCGAATATTTTGTGATAATTGAACCAGGCGTATACAGAGATCATAAGTAGATGTAGCGAGTGGGGGATACTTAGTCAATCAACTGAAGTATTAACTACGTGCAGTTGTTCAGGTGTATAATGTACGCGTGCACGTTCGCGTCAAACTGCAGCCTGTGGGCCTCTCAAAGCAAGTGCTGCGTCGTGATATCTTCGGGTTTCTCTAGTGTTTTATATCATACTTCCTCGTTCAATTATGTGAAGTCTTAATCTTTGACCTAGTTAACACTTTAAACACGTACAATGGTGAGCGTGATGCGTTACGCTAGTCTTGAATATAGATAGTGCATGACATATATTGAATTACTGAATTTCCCGAGCTGAATGCGTATATAATGTGTTAATATGATTGATATAAATAAGGTATTTGTGGTACAATCGCATATATGCACGTATACATGAGCTGACCCTTTATAATGTTGCCTCTAATACTTGAGTTTTAAAGAGGGTAAAAGTAAGACGGCGATTAAGGGAGCGGTTCTCTCTTGCAATGTTTAAAATACCCACCATTTCCATGTTTAGATGTATTCTGATAAACCAAATAAATCCATTCATCAACACGCCTATCGCGCACATGGATGTGTCATTTAATACATTCGTCCTTTTTGACATAACATATCGATGTTGATTCAGTAAAATCATATAATATTTGCCTATTCCACATCTGCATACTATTCAAGTCACGACCAAACTTACCAGTAATCAAAAAACCTTGCATGTATGAGTGTTTCTTGAGCAAAACAGTCTCAGTTCGCCTATTCAATAAGTGTTCAGAGGATATGCTTTATTCATAAATCTGTGTAAAACATCATTGTGTCGTGACAAATACAAGTGCATAAGAGTGTCTGACGAATATTTAAGTTTTTAGTTCAGGACACTCAAGCAGCAAAGCACACATATAATATTCCATCAGTTAACAAGTCCTTTTTGCAATGAATGGTATGTTTGAAGTCCCACACGATTATTTTGATATAATTGTAATTCTATTCACGTACGCACGTCATGTAAGCAAAACCCTAAGTGTGCGGTTAATCTCAATGACGACCTGTGTCAAATGTTTACATCTGCACATACACAGAATGCACATATATTATAATAAGTAGAAAAAGTGTATTGCGCATGATATTGTAAAAAAGGGAAGGCCTGCTAATCCCTATAGTTAAACAAAACATGTCTGCGTCGTGCCCCTTTCAAGGGTGTCTGGTGTTTACATGTAAAATCTAAATGATTGATATGTCAATTCAAAATATATACAACACCCAAAGAACACTTTACACGTCGCTTATAAAAACTGTCTATTTTTAAAGGAATGACATGGTATCAATCATTTCAAAAGAGTAGTTCACATATGCTTAAACATGTAGGCAATACATCAGTACTCATTGATGATTTAATCAAACGAAGTATGTAACGAGGAGTCACCGTATATGCAACTTGTATTACGTGTGTTCATGCTCTTAGAATAAACTACGTTTAAGTACTATTTACTTCAAACAATAACCATATGCAGGTAATAAAGCTATTCAACACGTACAAACGAGCAAAAAATAATAAAAAGTAAACCACTGAACGGAAGTTCGGATTTCGTGTATCATATATAATAGCGTGCAACTCTATAAATGCGATAAACAAATATCACGTATTTACACTCATTAATTATGTATACACAGGATTATCCTCGAGAGTCACATCATCATCGTCCTCATCCTTTCTGGCTTTATCACCTCCAGGTGTCTTAAAGTCCACAGTAGAATACCCATAATCCTCCTGGACCCCCTCACATTCTTCACTAGCTCCATCCTCTACTGTAGCATAAGCATCAGATTCCCTCTTAGCATGACTTTGTTTCCCACGTGCAGGTTTGACATTGGTAGCCAAGTCCTTGGTATTGTAATATCCCCCGTTATCCGTAGCATTGTAATAATCTGACCGAGTTCCTTCTGCGCGATCTCCGGTCTGCATGTTCCAGGCCTCGGCATAAGTATTCTCTCCATCCACTTGTCCTTTCTGAAGTTTGTCTTGTTTTCTGGCTGCCGCTTTTGCTTGCGCTATAGGTTTATTCGGGACAGCGTATTCATCCTCATTGATGACCATGGACATTTCTTTGTAGTTTGGTTTACGTTTCTTCTCTGTAGCTGTTATTGCTTGGTTTGGACTTCCATCGTAATCCTGTATCTCACCATAGCCGTCATCTACAGGACCAGTGTGGTTGTTTGATTGAATTGTTGATTTCACAATATCTGGTTTATCACTGATTTCGGCGTAGTCATTTGCCTCATCTGACGTATGTGACTTTTGGACATTTTGCTTCTTTCTTCTGAAAGTTTTATTTAAGTTGTACGATATGAGAGATTTTAATATTGCTACACAACAAAAATTGCAAAATACAAATATACCTTTGATAAATAATGCACACTGTGGTGAGAATTATGAGAATAAGGAGGAACAGCCCTGCTGCTGCTCCGGCAATCAGACCGACATTAGCACCATCTGCAAGGAAACGTCACTAATTATTATAGCACTTCTCACCTATTGGAGAATTCTTGTTTATTATAAATATAGCATAAATGAAACCATACTTTAAGTTAGTGCCTGTCTGATTCATATATGGTTCTTATGTATGACAAAGTGTCTGTAATAATTTGCTCACCTGGGTTAGGTGACGTCTCGATTGAAGATGGTGATGTCACGCTGATACTGGTGCCTGATAAAAGTTAAGAATATCTTTCTCACTGTCGTTTGCAGTTCAACTAAAGTTTGTTATCATTGATTTCATTTTTAAAGTTTAAACCTGTACATAGTTCAGTACCAGATGTAGAATACATGTTCGTTGAAGTCGCAGTTATCGGAAGGGTTTCGGCTTCTGTGACGATGGACGTCTTGGGAAACACGTCACCTTAAGAATATGTTGCCAACGTTGGAGTAGCAATCAATAGATGTTTTGGCAACGCAACAACAGAAATGTACATTCTAAATGCGTAATTTGATGTACATGAAAACCTGTCGTAAAATAACGTATTCACCATTTCTACAGATATCGCTTAAATGACAGAATATATGATACAAATGGGATATGTGATTGAAATGGGCATATTTTACCTGTTGTTGAGTCACTTACACAGATGTAGTTAACAACCTGGTAGGTTGGAGCTAAACCTGGACAGTTTGGCATCAGACCAGGAGCTGCTTGTTCAAATGTTTCACTACATTTATTCTGACCATTACAGTCGTTTAATCGTATCATTGTTTGATCAGGAGCTGTATCTGTGCAGTCTCCTTCATTTACACAACATCCAGCTGTCTGGTTACAGGTAGAATGAGTTACTGTGCTGTTAATGATAAATATATATCCGGCACCTTTACAGTCCAGGTTAAATATGAGGTGACTTGAGTCATGACAAGCTACAGCAATTCTTACATCCTGTCCTTCTACCACATTCGTGTCTTGCACATGGTAAAGTACCATCAACAAAAACATTTTCCTCACCAGTATCCCGATAAAATGCTCTTTTGACTTTCCGTCCATGATGTTCTACGTTGCCGAGTTGAGAAAGTAAAGATTGAACAGAGCACCTGAGCTAACCAGGTATAAGTTATAGACTTGTAGTCTAATCGCGTGTATCCCTGCTGTCTTGTTATAGTACGTACCTGTGGGTCGTATGTCTACACTAACCTATGATGTACATATCCGTGTATAAATCAAAAGCATCCGTGTTTCTCTATTCATGTCACAGGGAATAAGAAGGTCGGGGAAATTCAATGTAGGTTCGGGTGGTTGTAGCGCACAACTTTATAAATGCATGTAGGTAAATCCAGGAAGTAACAATATTTAAAACATGGGCCCGTATGATACAAAGGTAAGAACTTTGACCCACGTATTAGTAGTACACACAGCGCTAAGATGTATTTATTTAAATAGTATTGCATGGCATATTTGATGTAGCCCGTGTTTAAAGCCGAACTCTCTGATATAGGCCCGAGCTTTTCCTTTCAATGTGTGGGTCGACTTAGATAATACTTTTCCCGGCCCGAAAATAAGACATCGATAAAGAGAAAAACTGTAGTTTTCTTAAGATGCCTCATGGCGCAGATTTTCGACCGAGCCTTTTTGTCACTTGGCATCTACTGTAGATATATCATGGCCGGTGGTATTTTATAATTACGTACCACCCATTATTATACATTATGAAGGACTCCAATCTATTAAATATGCGTGATATAACCCTCACCTCTTTTAATATATGTAAACTAATAGATGATATTAAGTAAAGATGCCATACACATTATCAGGACAGATAAATCTAATCAATAGCTTTACAAGTTTTGTTTCCGGGTGAACGGCTCTCTTATTCATGTATCAGATTCTAAGGGGAATGTCAAAGCAGGTAAATGTTCTGAGATTTCCTGATGAGGAATTCGAAGGTGTGGTAGGTTATTTAGGAAATTACATCGGGCAATAATCAGTAATACCTCAATAAAGTCCAAAACTAACAAGATTGCTATGTCCATGGTAAGGGGACATTTCTTCAATTGGGAAATCGGGAAATCAACCTATTGCTCAGCACCAAATTTATCAATTGACAAGTGCGCTACTCGAAAATGAAATATCAATAAGTCCGTGTAAACTCGCCACACAATCCCCCCCCCCTTCCCATCCCCTTGGTATAGTACCCGCAAGTCAGGGTGTATGAAGCTCACTAAAAGCACTTCGACCATTATTGACTTCCATGTCTCGCATTGTGTTTTGTCTGGATCACTACTAGGGTCTGTCCAGTCCTGATTATGTATAGAACATCGATTCAAAAGCCCAGGTAGATGTAGTCTCTGAGCTAGTGTTGATGTAAATTAATCGATAACAGATTATATCGAACCCTTTATCGCCCCCTTCCATCAGTCAGTCTC
>JAXGGS010044444.1:31000-45666 GCA_035585475.1 Armandia brevis | reverse complement strand
AAATACTTTTATTTACCATAGTTTACACTATGTTCGCTTAAAGCGGCATGCAAGATAAAAGTACAGGTGGAGAATTTTTTTTCTCGAAAAGTAGGGTGCGGGGGCCTTATTTTTATCATTTCTCGGGGTTTTCTTACTCGGAATAGGGAGAGGGGCAGTGGAGAAGGAGTGTGCGGCAGTTTTTGTTTTAATTCTGAGAAAGAGGGTGCGGTAGGTCCGGGTTTTAATTTTTTTTTTTAAATCCAAATAAAAAGGGTGGGTTAGTGCGGGGGGCCTGAGAAACTATTTAATAATCTTATGCAGTCTTAAGTAGTGCTAATACTGTTCTAAAAGCTACATTTTAAGTGACAATTGTAGGCCTATCTAGGTCTGGAAGATAAAGAGAATAAGTACACGACAGGAAAGATAAATAGTTAGAGCCTAAGCAGTGACTAGGTAAGTAAAAGTGATTTAAATAATCCATTACATTTCGGGTTGTTCTTGTAGTTGTGGATAAGGATATGATGATGTGTTTTTGCAACTACGAAAGAGTGCTTTAATAAACCTATAAGATGTTTATAAAATCTGAAGTTAATCATAATTATCACTATCAATTATGTTAGTACATTATCTCAGGTTTTGAAATAATGACAATTAAAAACAAACGTCATGTTATATTATGTAATGCGGGTTTATTTCATTTATGAATTCAATGAAACATCGGTGAGATAATAATAACAAGTCAGTAAATAAAATTGTCAAAAAGAACAGGTACTCTATGCATATGGTAGTTAGGATTAGTCCTGATCAGCTGCATATTCCAAAAAGACCAGATTTAATTGCAAAACATACAGTCACCTGGTCCTCACCTTCTAGCAACCAATGACAAACTTCGTTTCAGGTCCAACAATAAGTACAACCAATCAGATAAGAGAAGAGATCATTTAGATTTACAGCTATGTAAGAACTGTACAGATACAGACAAGAGTGCATTGGCCAGTTAATGACGATATAACAAACAGGGCTGGTTACGTTCACTGCAGTGCCGACCAACTATCATTATTGGAGCAAGAAATTTATTACATACACGTATTTCGAAGTAATGGATGGTCACTTGACAGACTGGAATGAATTATTAGTAGCATTTGCTCTGCAAAATCCTAATAATTATTAATAATTGTGATACTCAGCATTGGTCGATTTAGAGAATATTGCCTCCTCAAGGAATCATTGAAGCTGACCTGTATCTTCTCTGTCGACGCTTCTCAACATTAATTGTTACAAAATATATTGTTGTTTAGTTTTTGCAAACGAATCAATCAATCAATGTACACAACCTGAATTCCTTGGTCAGTTACGATGCTGGGAAGGTTTACAACAATGGCAGGATATATATGGGGCCGGTTTCACAGATAATTTTATTGTTGTGGACTAAGGTATTTTGATAGCTTTGACTAAGAAAACCATATTTTACTGGAGCCGAAATTATATTTCATTTCAGAGATTAATCAACCATGGGACGAAGTATCTTGTTTAGCGACTGCATGAACATCTCGCCTTTCAATCAGATTTTTGGAATCATGTGTTTTGTTTATAACCGCTTGGACTTCAGATAACTAATGACTGTGCTTGTTAAAATATGAAAGATGAACAATTCTTTCACAGGCTATAGTCGGTTCAATTGAACAAAAGTCGCGTATTATATATATATACACACAACATGCTCATACGTGTCTATCACAAATTTGAGAACAAAATCAAAAGATATGGCCATTTTTGGCGCAGCAAAAATGACGATATTTATATATATGTATTATATATGGTGCATTAGTAGGCCAAAATAAGTCGTCCTTTGCGCTAGAAATGAAGCGCATAGGTAAAACTGGCCACACACGACTTGTATACATTTGTGGCCACAGTGTGCGGCCTATTTACAAGTATTATACCGATATGGTACAGAAAGTAGTAGTATACAGTGTAAAGGAGGGTACTCTGTGGTATGTACAAATGTCTGGATGAGGTGAGATGGAGAATGAACAATGCTGGCATCACCCGGTCATAAAAATTCAGTTGTCATGGTGATACGAGGTGGTCACCTTACGTTATACTACTACAGTCAAGAATGAAAATTGAAACTGTTTTCCAGTCATTATTAGTTAATATGACAAAGTTTCCAATAATACAACATGGTAATTTTATACACATATCAATCATTTTCGTCACGTTTCACACCATAATTATGAATTTATTTATTACTTAACATCATATCACTAGAGCTATATCGCTCCTCTTATGGACTAGAAGGGACTGGTGAACTTGATTATGGAGTCGTTTTCACACAAACTCCTCGTGGACAAAGAGGTGTGCTATAAATTCATATTGTATGTGCACTGACTAATGACTGGAAGTCACTGACCTTTTCCGTCAATTCTAGTAAAACCCAGTAAGGCAAAGCAGTGGCCGCGTACACTGAATACTTTTGCCTTCTTACCGCACGCCGATAGCAGGCTTTTGGCCACTTAAAATATCAGGCAAGGCGTGATGAACACACCAAAACCATAAGTCAATGATAAAACATTAAAAACTAAGTCACATGCACAGGAAGCACTAAGCAAGACTGCGATGAGCAATCGATTTCAATACAGTATACGTAAACCCAATAAGTTATCAAACGAAAAGTCACCCGATCAATAACGTTTTCAATCAATTATGTAGAGCCAGTCGATACCCTCACGTGAGACCCAGCTCACGGTCGAATGTGAACATGTAACCCAAACACCTAATGATAGTAGTACATAAGTAGTATAAAAATAGGACTTAACATTGTATGTACCGGTATGCCTCTGGGATACCTTAATTGGTAAACACCTAGAATTGAGAGAGGCGCGTGCCACTGATTTAATAAAGTATAAATCGTGAATAATACTCTAGTTAAAGCTAGTAGTAGTAGTGTAAGAACATGACAAACTGACGCACAACTACTATGCTAGTCTATAACATTCGTAACCCAAGTCCAGTTGGACCATGAGACGGACACACAGGCTCAACAATTAGCATAAATTAGCATAAAATTTCACAGTGTTTTGCATGTTTTAAGTAATAGGTCTGTACAATATACTGTATTGAATGTACACATTATAGATAAGATAACATATACTGTACAGTAATCTTTAAAAATTTGAGTATTTTGCTCAGTTAGGGTTTGATCATACAATGCCTATGTATGTGACACCATCATATACATCTCTTTTATATTTCGTGCAAATCGTTCACTCCTAAGTTATGTTAATTATATCAATTTCATAACAACCGCTTGGTTGGAAGTAGTATAGGATATAGAGCGCAGGACTGACCCTTGTAGTAGTATATACTGTTATCATTAGTAGTATTTGACGGTTCGGTAATGGTGACAATCTAGCGACATTGAAACAACACGTAGTCTGATGGCACTGATAATATTGAGCAAAAATCTATCATTTCAAGTCAGGACCAGTCATACCTGGAACATTTCAATAATCGATCTGCATGCATGTCTTTCCGGGCATGCAAGCTTTACATCAAGAACATTGAATAGGACTCGTTATAAAGTATAAATGCAAGTCTCTACAGTGCGACAGGTACATGTTGAGAGTCGATAATTTCAAATACTTTTTTAAACTACTACAAAGTGAAAGTCGGGATATCCAACGACTGTGTGCTACACGGAGTGATATCAATTTAATTTCAAGCCATTCATATTGGCAATATGCTACTATCGGTATTCATCCAACCTTTGCAGCCACGCCCTAGAGAACACGCCACAAATAACAATGGTAGACAAATGGAAGTCGGCGTGGAATAATCAAGAGATCTCAAACTTGTTTATATTGTTGTAGCTGAAACTATGGAATGTCAAAGAAAGACGTCATTTGTAAAACACAACGGCTGTATGATTAAATGCTGTCCCGCCTTTACCAGTTAACATTTCTTGAGCCTGCTAATCTTTACCAACACACAAGTCTCGATACATACTGAGTATGTAATGACACACCATTATTATAACATCTACAATAATGTGGTGGTAAAATCAATACTTTCCAAGACAACAAAACCTGCAGGATTATCACAATTTTTCCTAATAACATCTATATACACAACAGGTGGAAATTTAGTTAATCTTTAATTGTATGTTAATAGACAGTTAACAGTCCTATAATGCTATAATGACTAGAAGTCTTCATCAACAAAAATTGAGAAATAAAAGTCAGCATTTCAGATAAGCACTACACAAAAAGCGATTTGAACACCTAAAATTCTCTTCCGTGTTGATGGAAAAATTAAAATTTGGGCCTTAAGATTTGCGGAGTCATGTTATTCTGATTCACTTTCAAAACCTGGCATCCCTTTCCCCATTTAACCGACAGCATCAAATCATATTACCACATTAGTACAGTACTACACGCTGGGGTGTGTAAAAATAACTTGAGGTGAGTTTACTCTTCTGTGTTTGTAAGCTGCTGCCCTCTTGAGCCCTCTGGGTGTCCATGCAGCTCCGTCTCCTACTACTATACTTTGGAGGCCATCTGTGCTAGGCCTTTCATGTTGTTCGAGTTAGGCATAAGACTTGAGCTAATCACTGTGTTCGCTTCCAGCGAGCACCCAACTTCTCCCTGTAAATAAACAGTAGCAAGTTATATTAATTACTAAATTATAGTAGTTTCTTTCAGGAGATGTACCAAAGGCTCTCGAAAGTACTACTTGAACTACTTACATCATCTGACGATTCACGATCACTCTTGGCACATTGCATGCACTGACTCGCGTGGGGATTGGCAGCCGATATGGAGGAGGCGGGTCCGGATATGGAGGGTCGAGGGGAGGGTGGAGCACAGCTGTTCACCTCATAGACGGGGGCTGCGGGGGCCGGGCAACTGGAGGGTACAGGTACCGAGGTCACTTGCAGCGAATCTAAAAGTTAAAAGCAGTTCAGTCAGGGTGTGAATATCGGACTTGTGGACTCGAGCTGCGTATAGTAGGGACATGATACTAGTACTTACTGCACTTGTGTGTGGGAGAAAGAGGAGCGGTCCATTTGGCTTCCAGATCTTTGTAAAGGGTGTCTTTGTTAATGACATTAACTGAGTTGCGTCTCGTGTCACCATTGTCTGGCATTATAACACACTGGTTGCCTATGGAATTACCCGTTTTCCCTATCTGTGTATCTGTAGTCACCGTAACCACAGGGTTGCCACTGCCTAGAGTTGTTGAGTTAGAACTCACTTTTACACTACTACTGTTATTCGATCTCGCCATCGTCGTCGGTGATTTGTTTTTGGGGACGATGTTATTGTTCGAGTTGCTTCTTGATATTCGTAATAAATGTGATAGTCCTTTTTTCCATGACATTTGCTTGGTTTTGGAATCAAACTGTTTGAGCAGTTTTTTCTTGTCCTTTTTCTGAAATTCAATATCAATGGTTAACGGTTTCTTAATGGAATCTTTATGAAATGTGAATGCTAGAATAAGTGTTTTGCTAGAACTCGATGTTTCCATGTTTCGAACTAACCTTTCCTGTGCTGGGAGAGCTTTGTGGACTGTCAGACGAATTTTTCTCACTTACTGGCTCCTTGTCTTTCTTTTCCTTATGTAGAAGTCCGAAGACTTGAATCTTCCCAAGCTTGCTTGAGGGTCGAGGAATACGTGATTTCGACGAGGGACCGCTGTCTGTTTCAGCTAAAACATAAAACATGATGCATGGAATGTTGAAGCCGAAAACACAGACAGGATAATAGAGGCTTGTGCATGCATATATATGGGCAAGCGATCTCAATGATTAATGTGATATATCTCCATGGAAATATTTATACTACGTCATTGGTTGAAAGACGCGATGACGTCACTGAGATGGTAGTTACGTGACATAGTTGGTCGATACATTTAATTTTACAAAGATGATTACCTTGATCTGAAGCTTTAGCAGGATGAACTTTGGCTTTGTTTCCGCTTGAAGCCAGTTTTTCTCTGCTGCCATACTGGTCCTCCGCGCTATCATCTTCACCCGACAAGCTGGAGGAGGACCCAGCTCCCGAGGGCTCCAATCTGTAATGTCAAAGGAAGGACATTGAGTACGTGGTCCAGTGATTGTAATTACATGTACTTTGTTAATGGTTGGTTCCTGTATAAATAAGTCGGAACGGCAAGAGAGAAAGAGAGTCTGTATTTAACCGATATTGTATAGAACCATTTACCTTAGTGAGGTATCTGGAAGCTGTGTATACACTGCCCCATTGTTGGAAGTTGTTTGTCGCTGTGTTTTTGTTTTGCTCCGTGTTTTACCCGATTGATTTTTCTCCTCTGACGAGTTGCCCGCTGTTCCATTGCCGGTGCCACCGTTAGCCTGGGACGTCGTCTGGCTCTCACTTTTTGAAGGAGTTGACTTCGACTCTAAGTGGATATGTGATTTAGTGGAAGGGACTGGGCCCGGCAGTGAGCGAGGGAGTCCTACAGAACGTAGAGTAGGGCTTGGGTTGGAGCCACGCCCTGCTTTGCCTACTGGTAGTAACGGAGACATACCGCTAGAGGGCAGCATGGATCGGTCATCTTCGAAGTCATCATCCGAGCAGCTTTCCGCATGAACCAGCGACGTTTGCATAGCTTTCCGTTTGGGCCGGCCGAGCCCCATGCGTGGGAACTTGAAGATGGGACTGGATCGATGTGAAGGGCTGTCGGTTCCCGTCGGGCTGTCGTGTATAGTGCTGGCCACGGGGCGCCACAAAGGACCGGTTGGGCTAGGCACCTCGTCGGGCGACACGAATACGTCAAGGGCGTGCGCTCCCGTATGACAAAACTTGGTGTGTCTTTCGTAGTATGTGGGGCTTCCGGGGGAGAGACCGCACTTGTGGCATTCTGGGGGGTTGGGAGCAAGGCGACCGGGGTTGGAGAGGGTGAGGGTGAGTGGAGCACGTGTACCGGGTATAGAACCAGAGCTGGCCGCCGACTCGACCAACCGTGTCTCGGTGCCCGGTCCCAGACATGTGGATGACTTGGGGCTGTCGGAGGCGGCGTGGCTGAGAGGGGCCGAGGCTGGGAACTTGGCCGGTAGTGAGGAACCAGAGCCCGCCAGGGCGGTGCCGCTGTGTGAGCTGAGCGTGTGAGACACGGCGCTGCCACTGCTCTCGTACTGATCCACAGACTCGCCGAAGTGGCGCAGCAGGTATCTCTTGGTGTCTAACATTCTCCGTGGGTCACACGCTTTCTCCAGGAGAGCCTGGTCCTCACGATGCACCTCCTCCACCCCAATACTGGGCTCGTACGGGCTCAGACCCGCCTGTCGCAGCTTCTCATCATCCGACGCGTTGAGCAGTGCAGGTTGCATAGAGAGGTCCATTTGTGGCTTGAGTTCTATAGAATCGGAGAGGAGCCGGCTCCTAGGGCCATCCTCCTCGGACGAGGTGCTGTAGCTGTCTATCAGGCTGTCCTCCGGTGTGGCCTTGGGTGCGAGAGGGGCCGGCACCTCCTCAGCCTCCGCACCCCCCTTGCACGCGAGGGACGATGGGCGGTTGGCAAGCTTGGAGGGAGAGGATTTACTGTCTTTGCCCTTGCTGGGGCTGAGCGCGGGAATCTTGGACTTACTGTCCTTCTCCTCTTTATCCTTGGGCGGCGATAACCGGGGAGGCTGGAACCAAATAAAATGCCACATTAATCGTAAAGTATCATATGAAAAAAACATGAGTGGTAACAATATGTAACCTTTACACTTGTGATTTGAGTTGTCATTTTAAAGAGGGGATATGACCAATTATACTTACCACCCCTGAGCTAGCTGCGATGCCTAGGGAAGGGTCAGAGCGCCTCTCCCCTGACTCGTTAGGTAGCCCCTCACTCGTACACATGGGTGGGAGGGGGCGCTTTGGTGTTGGCCAGCTGTTTGTGACGGATAAGTCCAGTGTCAGATTGAGTTTAGCTGGCGGCTGACGTCGCTGACTCAGTGGTATTCGTGTGGGCCCATTAGCGGTGGCGGCCGGCTTCTCCTCGGGCTTTACCTTAGCCGTGCCAGCTGCAAGCTTGGCGGTGCCTGAGGCGGCCTTGGCTAGGGCGGAGGTGTTGTGATGAGGGTGTGTGGGTACCCCCGGCGGAGCCTTGGCTCGGGGAGCGGGTGACGCGGCACGCTGCTCGGGCACCATCTCCGCGTCTATCACAGCCTTGGCCCTCTCCCCCATCAGCTTCTCTACAGTGATGGGTCCTGGCTGCGGCTTGGTCCGCACGGGAGCCGTCGGTGGCGATTCACTCGTCCCTGCCGTCGATGTCGACACTGTGTACAAGATAAGATAGAATATTTACCAAAGTTTGCCTCTTTAATGTTTTTCATTATCAATAAATCTATAAAGCGCGGGCTAGTAAGTTGAAAATAATAAATTGACTTGATTCATGGATATCGTTTTGCATCCTTTTGTATGAGAAGTGTTTTGGGAACCAATGAATATTCAATTGATTGTTCAATCAAATATCATTGTTTTATTCTAAATACAGTAAATATGATGGGAAATTAAATTATCACACTTTAATCACCATGCGGCGGATGCATCCTTACAAACGATCTTTGCTGAATTGGTTCATCCTGAATGAACATAGAAAGCGTATGGGATGGCCTATCATTGTATCTAAGAAGCTCGTCTTAGTGGCAAATTATAAGGAGATAATTTCTTACACAATGGGATGTACATGTGTTTAACTGACGTTCATCATAATCTATCATGTAACGATCTAATGATCATGAGCTACCATTAGTTAGTAACTATGACAAGAGGGTTGTACATACGTACATGTACATACACATTCATCATATAGAGACATTGGTCTGAAAACTAAGCTACTTGACAAAATACTATATATACTGATAGACTATTCGAAATTTGGAAGTCTAAACGGCTGAATATAGCTATTTATTTAAAGCAGAAAACAGCGACGAGAGGATTGCCTATAAACGCTAAAACATCGTGACGTTGTACAGCAGGTTTGCTGTGACCAACTGTGTCTAATGAACAGGCAACAACCCGCAACTCATATATACTACTCTCACACTACTGATTATACAAGTATTAACAATCAAGTATAGGGTATTAGCCGAGAAAGGGAGAATATGAAGCAGCCTAGCAGTATAGGTTAGGACTGTATTCTACCTTGTCGATTCTTTGGCTTGGCTGCAACAATAAAGTACAAAATGACACCACATGTAAGAGGCTTCACTAATAAAAAATATTATCGGCAAAGAACCGTAAGAGAGGCTCCAGACAAAACAGTCGAGCACCCAGGTATAGTAGTATAGATAAACGATAGCAGTACACACACCTTTACTTCCAGCACCAGATTTACCGAGTGACGACTTGTTCGGAACTTTTTTAGCGCCCACAGCAGTCTTACCCTTGTTGATCGCTGCGGAGCGCGTGCTTTCCGGTGTTCGTAACTTGTCTCGGTCTCGTGAGCGCGATCGAGATTCCCGCTCCCGTCGCGCAGATTTCCTATACGTGTGGTCTATATCAAAGAATCCTGGAGGAGCAAGAAATTGGTCACGTACATGTAGGAGAAGAAATCTAATATAACATATTTTGCAAACTCTATCAAATCCTTAGGTAATTTTTTTAGGTTGAGGTCATACCCTGCTTTCGTCGCTTCTCATCCACCATCATATTATACATGGCTGACAACTCGTCAGATTTATTTTCCTTCACTGTCTCTTCTACTTCTTTTCTCTTCAGGCTCATCATGAATGCAAGCTCAGCCACCGTCTGTGTAATAAATCACATTGGGCACATAAGTAATAAGCACACATCTCATTGTGACCAATCGAATATCAAATTTATTTCGTAGACAGTATTTAATCTAGGTACACAGAGAAAATGAATGCACTTGAGTGTAGTGATTTGTAATCAATTAATGCCATTGGATCAAATTAGTGAAATAGTGATGCATAATATACTACATGAATAAACACATGAATCGATTATGAAAGTTAAACTTTTGATGTTAGCTGAAAGTAAAGAGTCATGTCAAGAAATCGTTCAGCAAAAGCAAGCATCATGGAATCAATGTATGCAAGCGTGTCAGATAGACATAAATCAAATAACATCTCAATTAATTCATCATCATCGTGTAATCATTGTCATACAAAACGTGCAAAACATGAATAACATGATACATTCCAAACGAGAAATAAAAGGTAACAATCATCAAATAAATGAGCATCGACGGACGAAATTAATCTTCGCATTCATTATAGATGAAAATATAATCATGCCCATTAAAAACTTCAAATTAACACAAACGGTATCTGAAATATCACAATACACGATAAACTTTAGCCTGTAAAACCATTTCATATTATAAAGAATTCATGATGAGAATAAAGACCCTTAACTGACAGCGCATGCTGAAACCAAGATATTTAAACGACAAACGTAGAAACAATAAACGCTAATATGAGCATGCAATCAGGAACATTTCATCTCCTATCGTTCAAAATGAGATCATGGGGTCATTTGAAATAAGCGACATGTGGTCTTTAATATTTCGATGATGACCACTTGACCTCATACGACACATGATCTAAAGAGATCACACGACTACAAACCTGGTGGCGTAGCGTTTTGTCCTTGGGAGGAGGCACATAGGTTGAAAAGGGGTACTTTCCGTTTCGGGTGATCCATGGATGAATCATTATCTCCGTAAGCGGAATACGCAGCTCAGGGTTCGGTTCTATCACCTGATGAAGCAGGTTTCTCAAATCTACAAGGTTAAGGTGACATCAAGGTCAGGGTACCACAGCTAACTAATGTAATTCTAAACTGGTGGATACTCTACAGCCAACAAAGGGGGAAGGTGTGCTCCTGAAAATAACTCATTTATTATTTTCATATTTCTATCGGTTCTCGAACAAGGTAGCGGGTTTCAAATTTCTATGGATTGTTGGATGACGGAATCATAGACTAGCTCACAACAAGTTGTTGTTGCTGGTGCTATGAGGCTACCAGCAAACATGGATGTACAGGTAGGAGGTTGATACTTGGGATTGGTGCTCGTTTGATAATACGACAAGGGTCAGAAGCAAACCCCCTTTTCAACAGCGGGTGGAATACACTGTGTGTTGGGGAACATAACAGACAGTCTCTGAAACCGCAATTTCTCCACCATGTTATACTGCTTTGAGGGAGAGGGAACAAGATAGATTATGTTTGCATAAACCGGGAAACAGTACATTTGTTAATGCAACGTCCTGGACCAGGTGCTGGAAATTAAAATAACTTTAAATATCTATAAACAATGTACAGTTGGTTCTCGTCCGAATGCATCGGTGACATCTGTTTGAAACACCGCCCTAGGTAGAGATATCTTCATGAACGAAAATCTGCAAGAACGCAGCGGCACTATCTTGGTTCATTTAAAGAACTATGAACTTTGAAGACTATACATTGACGCACATATATTTCTATGACGTCTAGGTATGAAGCGTTACTGAGTGTGAACGTCAATCAAGTTAAACACCAATTCTTTGAAATCTCTACTTTTGTGCAAGTTACAAGCTACATTAATATACAATGTATATTAAATGTCCGGCATGAAAAAGGGGAATACATGGACATGTATCATTAAAAGGTCAGCTATTGCATCGCTTGTCAGGTAGCAATTAGGAAATACATGGAATATATAAAAGCACAACTTCAAATAGATTTCTAGTTTAATATTTACTACTCTACTTAGGCTGGTACTTGAAATGTGAAAGCTTTTACAACAACATATATGAGCAGCTATTCGCTGATACAATTTTAGGTTCTTATAGCACAGTGATATCAATAACTAAAAATCCTGAAAGACTAGGTTTGTTATGCTCGTTACAAACAATACATTTACAATATCCAGCTGGGCTTCCTGACTGGAGGTGGGAGCTGGTGAAGTGTGTTTCAGGGTAGTAGTGAGGAAATAGTATGTGAGTAGGACACCACGAACCTGAGGTGATCTCTGCGACCCGCATCTGTCGCTCGTGCCACGCAGATAACCCTTTCTGTATACTCTGTAACATCCTCTGTCGCTGGTACTCGTCTTTGAATGGCGTGGTGAATGGTAAACAACCGACAATCATGGCATAGGTGATTATTCCCCTGTAGGCAAATAAACGGAACATATAGTTAGTTCTTAATCGGTGACATTTGCGCGTGCATTTAACCGAAAACCTGAAATACCCATATATCGTAACTACTTCAGAAAACTCAAAACTACTAGATTCAATCAACTTGGAGTTGTATACCATGACTAGACCATGCTGACGTCTGGCGATTATCATTAAAGTACTGGATGGAATAGCCTTTACTACTCTCAAACAGAATATCTGAAAGATCTACACCTACAAGTACCAGTAACTAATTATAGGATGTGTACAGCCAATCCCTTATATTACATCAATTAATTACATGTTGAAGATGCCACTGTAAACAGATGCTCATTTTGTTAAATGTGGTAAAAGTATGATCACTCAATGTGCCGGATTATCACAAATAGCTCAAACTTGAAACCTGTTATAACTTGTTTGTCTGAGGTTCTCTCTGTGAGTTAAAGACACAAAGTGATGCCCTGCTGTTATAGTAGTTTAAGCAGAAGCATCTATCCGTCAGAGTGACGCGATATTACTGTTATATTAATTGACGCACAGTTACAGTTGATAACTGCTGCGCTTTCATCTCTGCTGATTCACGGTGATAGAATGTAGCGATCCACTTATACCTGGCACCGGTGCCATCAACCCCTGCTGGAGAGAGGTCGCACGTCTCTGGTAAAAAGGGTTTCTTTTGAAAAGTGTTTCAACTAAAAAAACTGAAGTATGCGATAAAGTTGACCAATTTTACTAATAATCACTTGGCTGAGGCCTTTGATTTTTCGAGCCCTTTTCTATCTGGTGCTACTGCTTAGCTCCGAGTTTTACTATGGTATCACATGGGTGTTTCATGTTGATATAAAGTTTTGTGCAGTAGGATGCTGGTGCCACGCGCCTCGAATGTCTCCAGTTACACATTTCCTTACATGGGCAGCGGGAGGGACTGGCAGCACTGCACATAGTGTCCTACACCCGGGGTCCCTTAGTACTGCTCAACTACCGACAAGCATCGATGCAGTTAGATCAACTTTGCCAATATTAGAATCGTGGTGATGTTTCTGGTTGATTTTCACTAAATGTATAAACGTGATGTTATATAGTGTAATATCATCCAAAATACATAGCTGTCACCCTTAACTATGTTAATTGAAGAATGAAGCAGCATCAGAGGACAGGAAGCTTACTAATAGCTACTTGGGTCCCAAGGGTTTGATGAGAGTTTTACTCAATGGAACAAGGCTGCAGATATTGGAAATGTTTGGATTAAAATCCACCTTTTTAAGAGCGGTTTTAAACCCTAGAATTATCTCGCGATATCACTGAATTTTAAGCTCGAAATCCTCTTGTTTAATCTATAAGATGAAGTCATACTTGATACAAAGTTCTTTCTATAGGGATGTCATTATCGATTAAATTAGCACACCCTGCCCAATATAAATGCCTCGAGTAGGCATTGTGTCAGAATGATCACCAAAAAGCTCATCTCGTGGCGATCTGGAAAGTGTTCCCAGCCCGGCGCAGAAGATTTAGGTGGATTAAAGAATGAGAAGAGTACTACGAATGTGACTGCGTTAAGCAGTTGAGTTACTCTCCTTCTGATAGGGGGGGCAAGCGTAGACTCAATTGTCAAGATTAAGGAAGACAAAAAAATGAGCATCCCCCACATCAAACACGGTGTGGAGTTACACAAAGTTTTTGTGCGATGACCCGTGCTGGCAGCAGTCACAAGACAGCAGGACCGGCTCAGGGAGACAGACAACAGCGCACAGATATCCTCACGTGTAATTGTGTATTTAGGGATGAGGTCTGGTGGGGTTTTATTTATAGAGAGGGATGCAGCGCATGTTTTTGTTGTTATCTGCGTATGTAAAAAACTGCTCGTGTCCTTGTCAAGCGTATCCTGTGCACTTCATCAACAGCTATAACACACGACAGACGGGTGTCTGGTGTAAAAACATTACACAAGTTTTACCACATCTTCTACTATATCTTACTATCCATCTTCATTCTTAAATCTGGAAGACCTTACTGGAACTCTATACTCATTACTGACTACACCAATAGCAATGCTCTAACAATTGCCAATTAAATTCCACTTTGAAATAAACATCGAATTGGTTCTAGTGTAATCGAAGGAGTATATAGTATATTGCTAGGTGTAGTCCGGACGACGTCAACTTATACTTAGCGCACAATTCGTCCAGACTTACAGCATCTTTCACTAACTACCATTAAGATTCTTTCTCTCTTTATCTATCACAGTTTTATTTTTGTTTATACCCCCTCCACGCGACAGGAGCCAGTTACCATAGTAACCTCCTGGTGCTGGAGTCTGCGGTTACTGGCACGCCATCGGCAGGCGACAGGAAGTTAGGGTTAGGGTCAGAGGTCAGGTGGAGATGGGATGTGGCAGGCGCATCGTGGTGTAAAGCAGGAGGAGGGGGTGAGGGGGTGAGGGTGACAGGAGGGGGCTAAAAGGAAGAATTAAAACGAGCAGGCGAGGTGAGCATCGGTCATTGGGCCACAAGGACACACAGGGTATAAACAGTGTGATCTTGGTATCAGG